>VZTO01017370.1:244818-325065 GCA_013400615.1 Syrrhaptes paradoxus | reverse complement strand
TCAGGCACCTCCCCTGTTTCCCACGACTTGCCACAGATGATGGAGAGTGGTCTAGCAATGACTTCCGCCATCTCCCTCAGCACCCGCGGGTGCATCCCATCAGGACCCATGGATTTATGGGTGTCCAGATTACTTAACCGCTCCTTAACCCAGTCTTCATCTACCAGAGCAAACTCCTCCTTTGTCCTGACTTTCTCCGGGGCTACAGGGGTACGGGGCTCCTCAGGACATATTGAGATAACTGAGGGATCTGAGAATCAAGACATTTGGAAAACTGTCTGTGGCTATGGCTGGAACCTTCACCTTGTTGGATGCATCTCCCCAGGGGTGGGACGTTGTGTAATGTTAGCAGCCTCCTGCCAGTACCTCCCTTCTCCCTCTTCAAGTTAAATGTTGGTTTAGCACAACTTTTATAGGATAGCTTGGAGAGAGGGGCTGCTGTACATTTAATAATGCCATGATTACCAGCCTGTGAGGTTTGAGGCTGGAATGTAATTTTTTGTGGCTGCTGCTTTTGGAGTTGGGAGTATCTCTCTTCCATTTGTACTTTTTATGATCTATAATAAATTGAGACTCTCTTTTAAAACTAGATGGGGCTTATGCTCCTTTAGAGCATCACTGTAGAGATGTCCCCAAGGAAGCTTCCAGTGCGGATGCAGTCCCTGATATCTTCTCTTTCATCACTTTCTTCCTTTTTTTTTTTTTAACTTCTTACAGTTCCCTTTTGGAGGACAAAATTGTTGTCTCCCTTTCTGAAAGGTTCAGTTTCTACATGGATTTTTTAATTATTGTTTTTAAATAATGTATTTAAAAAAGAACTGTAATCAAGTCTCAGTCTGCTGTGGGCTGTAACATTTAACACAAGTATGCTGCTATCCTGGGTAGCACATTTGCTTCTCTACCTGAGGGTGGTGAATGCTGAAAAGCACCTTGTCCCACTCACAGCACATCTAACTTAGCAGAGCTGCTTTCTTCACAGTAGAGTTCAAAACTGGCATTCCCCAGTTCCTAATTAACTTGACAACTGTGCTTCGTTCCACAGTCCTGTCCCTTCAAAGGGAAGGAGAAACGCAAAGCCAAAGCATGGTTGTGTACACTCGCTCTTGTGGTCTGTCTGTGCTCACAGGAAGGAGAGGAAGCTTGTGTTTGCTGCAGCTCAGGATTAGACAGCTGAAGAAAACAGTCCAGCAGAAAGTGGCAGTGGCAGCACTTGGGACAAGACATCTGCCAGGAGGAATGTGGTGCTGGCAGCTTCAGCAGCTGAGGGTTGCTCTTCCCCTCTGTGTGCTCTGACAAAGATCTGCTTTCCCTGTCATCCTTTGCTCAGTAATGAGGATGGTAATTGTTATTTATTGGCCAAGGATTTCAGTAGTCACAAGTTATTTTCAGACACCAATTCTGTGCTTTCAGAAAGTGATGAACACTCTCCTCTTTAAAAAAAAAAAAAAAGAAAAAAAAGAAAAGAAAAGCAGCTTCCTTTCATGGATTTTTAAGCTGAATATCCTCCAAATCAAGGTGTCTCAACTCATTTCACTTTGAAAATCCGTTACTACAAATGGATTTTTAAAGAGCAAGTGGTAGCTCAGTCTGCTTCTAATGATGTCTCTGGGGCCACAAAATGTGTAGTACACTGTATATTGTGTGTTGCATGATTAGGGTTCAAATTAAGGAGAAAAAGAACCTAATGGGAAACAATGGTATGAGAAGGATAAAAGCAAAGACATAAATACAGCCAGGCAATCTGGTAAGTGGATTCAAGGCACAGGGAGAGCTAGGAAAATATGTACAAACAGGATTTTGGTACCCAGCACACCAAAGTAGCATCACTTGCAAATACTTGGGTGCTGAATTGATGGGAATAGTTTAACAGGGGTCTAGCACACCTTTCCTTTCTCAGCCCTGGGGGAAGGACAAGTCTTCGCAGTGGCCTCATTGTGGGACCTGAATTCCCATCCCAGTGCTGTTGTGAGACAAAGGGCTGAACCCCTCTGGAAAGCAAAGATATGGGGAATTTTATTGCTTCCAATTCACTTCAGGAAGATTACAATTCAGTGTGGTTTCCAGCTCCCTGTTTCAGGGTCAGAAGAGATTCCTGCTATGCCTTTTTTTTTTTTTTTTTAATACATTTGTTCCCACCTTCTGTATGTTCCTGAAGGATGGAGCTTTTCACCTTCCCAGGGCCATTGCAAACTGCCAGCTGGATTTTTCTCTGTGTTGTCTTTTCTTTCAACCCTAAATTTGTGCCCCTGAAAGGCTCCCAGCCTCATGTCATATCTAAAGGTTGCGCCCAGTGAAAATGTGCCCAACAGCTAGTGGGGCTCTCGGGGTGCCTGGCCAAGATGGCCAAGAGATCCCTGCTGTTTTTAATAGCTCTCTGACAATCTTGGCCAGCAAATGTGCACACTTCGTTTATAACTCAGTTTGAATGCGGACAAATGACCTTTGCAATGCTTAAGTAAAGCACCTCAAACATTCATGGTCCTTTTGAAGTGAGTTTTGTTGCTGGCGGGCTGTGTACTCCTTGGGGTTCATACAGGGTGGGCTTGCATGTGGGCAAAGGACAGGGTTGTGATCCACATCGTAAATAATACTCCACCCCAGCCTAGTTCGCTGTGACCTACCTTCACGGAGCACATCTCCTGTAAGCTTCCAGGGCTGGGCAGTGCTGGCTGGGAGCCGCGGGGTTGTCTGCCCAGCTTTCCCCCCCTCTAGTTGAGCTGGCAGGCCTGGCCAGAGGCAGGGAGAGGGGAATTTTGCAATAGCAAAAGGGCTGGCAACTGTCTGCGAGATGTGGGATCCTGACTGCTCATCTCATTGCCATGGTAGTACTTCCTGACTGCAAAGTACAGGGAATAATCAGTGGCAGAGCATGATGATGACAGGATGATAACAGGTTAATCGGGGGAGAAAATGATTCAGATGTTCCTTTGTGAAATGAAACACTTCCGTAAAGGCTTTTTCTACAGATATTCTCTCACAAGAGTTGGAAGGCATAATGTTAGGGATATAGTCTTCATTTTCTATTGTTTTCAGTTCTATATTTGTACATTTGGTTTTTTAGGTACCGATTTCTTCTTCAGCAGCTTTTGAGCATTTTGAAACTGCTGTAAAAATGTTACTATTTGCCGTATGGCAAAAGTATCTTCAGATTTCAAGCTCTAACTGAAGTCCGTATGTGATGTCCCACACCAAGAAATAATGAGACCCTACCTCAGAGATGCTGGAATATGAGAAAAAGAATCACCTTAAAAGCAACCTGTCCAGTGTAGATTCTGTATCTCCTGCTCAGATCAGAAGTGGTAGCAGGATGGCACATGAAACTTCCATAATCTGAAATTATTAAAGGGCTCATCTCTGTCTGCATAGACATGACGTGAACCTTTTACAGTAGAAAATGTGTTGAGACTAGAAATGCAGTGGGGTTTTCTTTTTCCAAATGGTGGAATTCACTGGGGAGTTTATCCCTCATTTTATCTAAGGAAGATCCAAGCTGCACATGGATCCTTAAGGAGTTTTTGTTCAGGTATATCTAATTCATTTGCTAGCTGAATAGTTTGGCTGCAACTTTTGTACTCTGAGTAATATGATTCACTCTTTTTGGCTTGGTTTTCTAAGAAGGTGAGTCTTAAGGATTTGCTTTGCTTGTCCATATTTCTGTATTCTTCTAGTGATATTTCTGACTCTCTTGGACTATTTCAGCCTAATTAGAAAGGAGGACAGAAGTGTAGGAAGGTGATCACCTTACTATAAATTTTGTGAAAATTGAAGCTGGGAAGAGTCCCAAATCAGGCCCTCTTATTATAAAGCACATACATTTAAATCTTAAGTGAAAAAAGCAAGGAAAGAATACTGGGCCATTGTGTCTCTTGTTACAGAGAATGTCTCTTTGTTTTCCCCTTGCTGATACTGCCTGTCACAAATCAGGGATATGGGAAGTAAGTACTAGTATAATTGCTCCTCGGATTTATAAGGCAGTTAACACTGGAATGCATAGGGTGTTCAGTGGAAGGCTAAGTGGCTACTGGAGTGAATGAATGAGATTATTGCTGATGAAAACCAGGGAATTGGAATTATTGGTATTGTGAAGATAACAAAAGAGAGGGGGAAAGATAATGGAAGATGATCATCCTGTTTTAAAAAGGGTCTGTGTGCTTCCAAAACCCAGACACACTTGTACTCATTTGGAATCCTTACGTCAGGCTCTGTCTTCTGTGTATGCTTGTAAAGCATGAGGTCAGCCCTGCTGGAACAGGGCATTTCCCAGCTTTGGGTGGTATAAACACCTTGGAGTTTATCCTCTGTGGTGATGAACCACCAGGGGTTCCCAAACACTTCCACTGGCAACTTCCCATTTCTGGTCCAGAGCCCAGCTTCTTGCAGATGAATTTGTCAGGCTTGTAAATACTCAGCACCACAGTCTGGTGAGATGATGACCCCCGCTCTGGGAACTACCATGCTGTATCCTGCTGTGGCTTTTACTTAGCTGTGACCTGCTGTAGCTGCCACCCAGGTGGGGGTTTGTCCTCTTTCCCATGGCAATAAATGAGATTGAAATTCTTACCAAGGGTATCCCTGGATGTAGGATATGCTCTCATCCAAAGCTTGTGGTTTATGGTGACCCTCTCACAGTCTCTTAGACTTTGTCTTCTGAGGTTTCTCTCACTCCTATTTTTTTCAGCTACTTGTAAAATCTGATCAGTCCCTTCCTATCCACTGCTGGGAGTGTCAGGACGGAGGAGGAGCACCTCAGTGGCAGACCAAAGTGCTACAAAACAGCTCCAAAAATCTTCTGGGAATGGGGGAACCCCCTGCAACCAAGGGATGCTTTGGGTCTCCCCTGCAAGGAAGCTGTTTGGCAGTACTGTGGTCTCCCCTTCACCAGTGAGGGGTATCCTTAAGAAGGGGTAGCTATAATAAAACTCGGCCAAGTGGTGGAAATATGATCAACTCCTCAATTAATCTGATTAGAGCCAACAGCCGTTATGTGGAACATTTGCTCCTGCCCTGTATGCAGCTGCATACTACAGTGTCACTATTTATGGTCCTGGCTCCAATGGGATTTATGGACGATGAAGCACTACCAGTGGATTTGATTACCGCCTGAGATCACTGCAAATGCTGCAGCAAACTGCAATGGCTGCAAAATGAGCCTTGTTCAAGGGCTGCCTGACACATGTCCTGCCAGCGAGAAATTCCCCAGCCATGAGGAGATGGAATTAGATGTCTCCCCCACAGCCATGCTTTTTTTTACTTCTTAAGGCTTTCAAGGTGGTTTTTAGTACTGTCTCTGTGCCTTCTCCATCTCTGTGCCTTCTCCATCCCTGGCTGTCTTCCCTACTGTAGAGGAAGCACAGCAATGTCCTGTCATCCACGGGCTCCAAGGCTGGCCATTCATTTCAGGATCTATTGTGCTGTTTGGCCAAATTTGCCATCTTTCACCCTCTGGGGCAAGTGGAGGGGATTCACAGCATCTGAGGGTGAAGGATGGTTGCAAGGTATGCTGTCCAACACAAGGGGTGGGAAAACAAAATGGCTTAGATTGAGTTGAGAGCTACATGAGAAAGGATTTATTCTTCTTCTCCCCTTTCTGCTGCTGCACTGAGACCTGTTTTGTTCTCCTTTTCCCCAACAGCTTCTGAGGGAGTGGCTTTGATTCTGAAAGAGCAAAAATCCTGCAGGATGCAAAGATGTGATGGTCTTCTTTGGGTCTTGGAGCAGCCATGCATTGTACCCGCTCAGGCAGGCAGAGATCTTCGTACTCATCATCTGTTTTCAAAGGTCAGTTGTGCCAATGGGGTGGTACCAGGATGGTGGGCAATGCTTGTCCCCAGACACCAAACATTCACAATGGTGCCAGCACAGCCATTGGCACAGCAAGTCCCTCATCTCCTCTGTGGGCTTGCAAAGCATCACTGAAGCCAAGTAATGTCACTTTTGCGGTAACAGCATCCATGATCCTCACTCCAGAGCTGGGTAGGAGGTCTCTGAAGCCCAGTCGGTATGAAGTGATATTCTGTAATCTTTGTCAAAGACAGGGGGTAGAGGAGGGATGAAAATATATTTGTGTTAGAGAGAGTGGTGGTGTATCTGTTTCCAGCTTGTGGTAAGGGGATGCTCAATGAGGGACGTCTGAATGATGGAAGAGTTTGCTTGTTCTTTCCAAAAAGGAAAAGAACAAAATCAAACCCAACAAAAAAATTCCTGTCAGATCTTGCTGGGATCCTTTAATTAGTATACCAAGACTTGCTGTTAAGGTAAGCTACAAAAAGGCTTATTAGCTAGGCCTGAAATTTGATCAACTAAGTTAATTAAACTCCCCCTGACTCCTACCTGCAGTTGTTGTAGAAGGGCTGCATCCTAAACTGCTCTAAATCAGCTTAACTCCGTGGGCTTTACACAGCTCCAGATCTGGCCCACATAAATGATTTTTTTCCAGGATGTTACTGCCACCAAGAAAAGCAGAGCTAAGGAGGAGAAAAAAAAAACCAAAACCAGAAAGGCAAGCAGAACATCCACACCAGCTATAATACTGAATTTGGGGGTTTGAGTCTATGTTGGCTTGAGCTTAGTTATCTGCTCCCTGCTGGGCTGAGAGTTTGGATGCTACCATTGCAGAACCACTGTGCACAGGAATCCTCCTGAAAAACCTGAAAAAAATCCCATAGCCTGAAAACCCTTATTCCATGGGACATAGCTCCGTGCCTTGCTCTTCAGTCCCTGGGTGTGGCAGAAACAAGGGGTTGCCTGAAAACTCCTGAGCTTGCCCGTCAGTGCGGTCAGGGAGACCCAAGGCTGCTCTGGCCCTGTTGGCTTCAGGTCATGTCCCAAGGAGGACAACACTGCAAACCCATCTGCAGGAGCCATTTCAGCCCTACCTAGGCTTGAGTATTCTCTTGATACAAAAATATCTCAGCAGATAATAAACCAAATAATAAGCCTTGGCACCCTTACACATGTGCCCAGCTGGGTTTTCTTGATGCTATTGCTCTTTTGGGATGTCCCCAAACCATAGGGGGTTCTAGGGGAGGCATGTTTGGTGGAGGAGACTTCACAGAGCCAAGGGCAGCCTGTGGGGATGGAGGTGGTTGGCTCTGCAGTTGCTGGGAGTTGGGAGCAGCTGGAGAAAGAACTTGTGCACCATCTGTAAAACTGCTATGAGGAGGCATAGAGCCAGGGCATCACCCAACATTTCCTTGAAAGCCTGCTCGTGTAGCTGAATGGCAAGAGGAGTTGTCAGGGGCTTCTGGAGGAACTTGGGTGGCTTCAGGCAGGATTGGGAAAGATGTGCTTTTTTGGGTAGTGTTTTTTGGGCTTTTTTTTTTTTTTTTGAGGGTCTGTATGACTCAGAGGCTGTGCACTTTGAAGGGCTTCCACATTTCTCACATCTGTCGTCCCACACACTATACAAATACCTCATCTGTGTGGGCTTTTTGGTTTGAGCACCTTTCCCAGGGTTACCCAAGCTCTGAATCCCAGCTCTCTCCAGATATGATGGACCAGCTGACGGTGCGAGTGTGCGCTTGGCAGTGGCAGGGTGGCCTCTGCTGCCAGGCTGCATTGCCACCTGCTGGGAGCACACAGCCCCTTTCTGAAGCCACCTCCCCCCAGCAAGGGCTGTCGCCAAGCCAGCAGCCCTGACAAAGACAAGCCTAGCTAGGCATCAGCATGTTTCCTCAGATGCTTATTTTGGGTAGATCTGCTGCCTCATTCTTTGTTGGATTTTGTCTTCAGACACTTGGTAGCATTGTAACTCTTGAGGTTTAGATTTCGTGGTCAGGATACTGGCCTTCAGTTGAGGTTTCTTTCCCAGGTACAGCTCAAGGAATATGAGGGACAGTGGCTGAATAGCTCAGCCAGTCTGGGCAGGAAGATGTGAGGAACCTGTGTTCTTCCCAATGTAAACAAAAATTTTAAAAAAATAAAATAAAATCTCTTGCAATAAATCAACTGTATGTGCTGGGACCTTGCTGGCCTGGAGCAGGACTTGGGGTCTCACTGGGACCAACCATGTTCCCTTGCATGTTACCATTTGAAAACCCCACTCAAATTTAGACAAGGTATCACACTGTGGTGGGAAAACATGAACAAAATAAAAGAGGGGAAAGGGGGAACGGTGAGATAGTGGTGCAGATGAGATGCTGGAGAGAAGCAAGGTCTGGCTGGATAACTCACGTAAGTGAAGCCCTTTGCCAGCAGCTTTGTGTCCCGTGTGGTTGCTTCTCCCACCGCTGCTTTTGTGGTATCGCACATGGGACATGCAGCCTTAGTTCTCCACCTCACCCAGATCTGTGCCTATCAGACAGGAACAATGTCTCTGCTGGGGACAGGAGGCTGAGCTGGGGTTTGTGGAGGCTGAGTTGATCTGCTGTGCTTTCTCCTTATCAACACAAGGAGGGTGTCTGCCACGCTGCAGCCAGCAGCCTACTCTGAAGTGGTTTCAAAGTGAAACCAGTGTGCATTAAACCACTGCAGTGGTGGTTTGTAAAGTGATTTATCAGATGAGCTGTGTCTGATTGCTAATGCTGCAGGGGGTGAGGATCACTCATGGGGGGGATTTGTTTGGCAACGTAGTGTTAGCCACAGATTTAGCATCAGCACTGATTGCAGTTTGTGGGCATTTGAAAGTTAATATGCAAGAATGGGAAATTAAATAAGTTGGGAAGCAGCAGCAATAACATATCTGTCCCCTTGCACCATCCCTGTGTCACCTCTTTGTAGCTGAGGCTGCTTTCAGCTCTTCAGAGGTGAAACCACAGCAGGCTCTTTGGGGAGATGCACACCTACAGGTGAGATTTGGTTAATAGTATTTGGGACATTTTTCATCTTCCTGATAACACTGGTATACATGGGGGGGACCACAAACTGAGCCAGATGGCAGAGCATTCAGAAATGTGTTTTTTACTTATTTCTTGGGTGTATAAGGCACTTGATTTATTTTTTTTAAATGGATCACTTTTGTGGGTAAACATAAGCAAACATAAACTAAGTGTTAAATGACTGCACTTCTGGTGAAGTCCCTCTCATATACTTGTTGAAGCAGAAGCAGTTTTCAGGCTTTATCTTGCTCACACTCCCTCTGCTTGGCACAAAGATGGGTGGAAGAGGGCAGCACCACCCCCTGTATGAGAAAGGAAGGGCAACCAGAGAAACAGCACTATGCTGCTTTCCCATCCTGATTGCTGGACTCTTCAGAGAAAAGCTTTACCACAAACCTTAAAAAATTGAAATTGTAGACAACCAGGCTGTGTAGGACCTCAAGCAACCTAATTCATGCTTGTGCTGGAGGGCAGGATCACCTTTACCCATACTGTTCCTGGTAGTCTGGTATTAAGCTGCTGGTGCTGGACAGTCAGTCTCCCCAATGCAGCCTGTTCTTCCTTCGATGGAGCAGGAGAGTGCTTTTTTTTGGGAGGATCCACATCCTCTTTCTGGAGGCCAGCACTGCACACAGGTGTATTCTGGTGCAACTACAACTGACCTGCAGGACTGTGGTCTCAGCCATAGTCGGGAGGATGCAGCCTTGGAGGGAGACAGCACTGCAAAAGGATGTCCTGGGAGAAAGGCACAGCCTGAGAGGGAATGCACAGAGCTGGCCTTCACAGATTGGAGACAGGGAAAAATGTGAAATACTCTTAACACTCACAGTGGGTGGGAGCCCAGTGAGCGTCTGGGAGCCACCAGGGCAGCTGTTGTGGCGTATCTTGATTTCTTCAGATATGAATCCTGGTCATGGGGGGGAGGTAAAAACAACCCAAAGCTCGTTCATTTCAGCATTTTTATTAAACAGTGCTGCACTCAGCAGTTGTACACCAGGCCCTGATGCTCCCCTGATCAGTGTACGGACCCTGGGCTGTGATGCTGCCATGACACTGGCCTGCAGAAGCAGCGCCCCGAAGCAGCTGTTACAGAAGCAGTGCCCAGGAGAAACCCAGGCTCAGAGCAGTGTCCCTACACACCAGCCAAGCAGGGAGGTAACCTACAGCAGGCCACATGTGCTACAGCATCCCACTCCCAAACTCTGCGTACCCCCATCTTGCTCTAAAGGCTGTGTTTCCTCCCTTCCAGTCACCTCCCTGTGTTGTCTAGGCCCTGTGAATTATAGAGGAGGACCACTGCTAAGTCAGCGTGAGCTTTTGAAGCTTTTCATAGGGACATCCAGCCCAAAGCAGATAAGCTTCTCTGCACTTCAGGCTGTCTTTTGATGAACTTTCAGAAACACATGATGGCAGCAGGAGTCAGGGCTTTGAAGAAACAGGCAGTCTTCCAGGAATGGTTTCTACTCTTTGCTGGAGCAGCCCATCCAGGAAGTTCTTGAGGGTCTGCCTGTGCTGCTTGTGATCAGGCACATGGGAGCTAGCCCCGTCCGTGTGCCATGTTTGGTCCTCCTGCTTCCCTATCACTGGTGCAGGAGCGGTGCCAGCTTGGAGTTTGCCTGTGCTGCCCTGCAGCTGCTTACCGTAGGTGGCCTGAGGCACTTGGCGACTGGGCCCTTAAAAGATCAAAACTCACATCCTCTCTTGCGCAGGCTGAGGAGCTGCCCTCAAACAGTACAAAGCCGTATGGCTGCATCAGTAACTTTCACTGTGCTCAGTGTTTAGCTCATGCTTAGTGCTAAGCAAGTGGTTTACGGGGTCAGGTCCCTAATTGCTGCAAATTAGTGTAGCATCAGCTAAGGATGGAAAAGCAGATTTACCCCTTACAAGTATCTGGTCTGCTTGCCAGGTCAAAGTTATTTAACCTAGGGGAGATTTTCCAGGTGGGTAGATATGTGGTTGCATATCAAACTACAACACACAGTAACAATGCAAACAAGTGACTCAAATTATCCAGGTTCAGGAAAGCTTATAAAACAAAGCACGTAAATAACATCTATACAGGTAATAGGTTAAACACTGACAGAACTCAGTGGTATACATTTATTTTGCTATGCTGCTGCTGGTGGGCCTGGCACTGCCTAACACCTATAATATTCATACACAATTTTAAATAAAGAGTGGAAAATATACTTTCAAAGCTAAACAGAAGAGACCACACCAGCAAGCATGCTTAGCTCCCTTTCAGATTGGAGTTTTCCATTAGATGATCACTAGACTTATGCTAAACCTTGCAAAGGATAGCAAATAAATACAAAAGCTAGTGGATTATTTGTCCACTAAAGCAGACAGGTGGAAATTCAGGACAAGGCTTTGGCATGCCAGTTCCAGCTGTGTCATTTGCAGTCTGACATTAAAAAACGTATAGAAAGACTTAAGTCCATCACATTCCCTTCAGGTGGGACAGCCCAGCTACTGAACTGCCTACTCCCTGAGTGCTCAGAAAGAAAACACTTAAAAGCAACTTGCAGGGCAATAGTCGCAGTTGAATTTCATCTTTTGTTTTCCAACTTTTGTTTTCCAAAGGCAACTAGATTCCTTAAAGTTTTTGTCAGCACAAAAAAAAAAATATGAACAGCCAAAGTTAAATCTAATAGAAAGCTTTCTCCCAGGAAATGGGATACAGAAAATAGCAAAACTCTATAGCCAACAAAATACTGTACACTTTCTCCCTACTCCCACCTGCAACCCTGCATAAGAGACACCAGCAAAATCTGCATTCTGTCTTTTACACTGAAACAATGCAATGAGATGACTAAAAATATTAACTCAGCATGCTGTCAGGAGGATGGATTTATGTTCAGTTAGGTAAACAACGATGAGTCTGGAAGAAAGAGAAAGCAGCTTCAAACTGCTTTTCCAAGTGCAGAAGGATTCAAGCAGGAAACTGCCAAACTCAAATTTAGAGTTCAAATGCAGGGAACTTGGCCTTGGTTGGCACCAGCAGGTCTGCAAGAAAGTAGATCGTTCCAGCCATACCTGAAGATAAGAAAACACAATGTCCTTCAGAGAGATTGCCTTTAGGCACCCATTTTGTCAATTATCAAGAGGATGAATGAGTCATGAAGTCAGAAGAAAGGAAAATGTTTTCAGCAGGACCCACATTATTTCCAAGGTCTGAACGCAGGTTTCCCAAGCAACTTGGGTACATCAGTAGGAAAGCATTTTTGAAGTTCATCAAATGTTGAAAAGCACCTGGGAAAACATGATGGGCCTTTCCCTCCTCCAGCTACCTCCCTTCTCCTTTAGCTGTCCACAGGTTTAACAATTTGCATATCTCATGTCCTCACTGCTGTAACTGCCCTTGTTCCTTGGCCTGCAGCAAAGCTATGGAGACTTACGTTAGCTGAGGAACTGGCTCTTTCAGCAATACCTGCTGATGGCAGATTTTGGGGGAGCCATGAGCAGGAGCCACAAAGTGCCACAGGAGCCAACAAAGCCTACAGAAGCAGCCCCATTTGTTCCTCACTCACCTTTGGAATGGAACTGGAAAGCCCATGAAGGATTTTAATCCTCAAAAATGCACAGAAAAGAGAATGTCTGAGAAGCCAAGCTACAAATTACCGTAGACTTTGGCCTGTTTCCGTTAAAGAATTCCCCTTGAGAGCTGTGTGCCGAATTCTGTGTAGGAGGCCCAAGAGGACAAGATGCTCTATCTAAGACATTAGCCTGTGTTACAAGAAGACGCCTTCTGGAAAAGGGTAAAACCAGTGAATACAATTTCCTTCCCATCCTGTACACTGAGTTTTGCAAAGCCTTCAGTGGAGCATGTATTTGGTTTTCCTTGGTGCTGGACTGGCTCAGATCCAGGAGCAAAACAGAAGCATAGAGATGGAGGTTACCTTCAAAGAGGGAGAACGGCGTGTCTGGAGTCCGGCAGCCATGTTGACCATAGCTTAAACACCACTCTGCAAACTGTGAAAAGAGGAACAAAAAAGTGTTAAAATTCTGTTAAAGACAGCTCTTAAAAACAAAACAAAACAAAACAAACCAAACCACCCTCATCCTCACATTATCCCTTGCAGAGTAAGGCTTCTGCAAGGTATTCCTTGCATACAGGCTGTCAGACAGTGACTGTGCAGCTGAAGGACGATTCTGGCGGAGCTGGCCAGAGCTAGCTGCATCTCTGCCACACTAGAAATTAGGTTTCAAAGGCAAATTTGATGAAGTAAAAGGCAGAAGTGAACAGTCCCCTCTCCCTTTCTTACATAGGCTCTCACCTTGCAGGCCCTGTACAGGTATTTCATGTTCTGAGTGAGGTTGTACAGTGCTAGGAAGCTGTAAGCATTGCCAGCTGTCCCATGGCACAGCCCGTAGCCTTTCTTCAGTAACCCATGCTGCCAGATCACTTCTGCGCACTGTATGGCATCATTTAGGTACTGCTGTTCCCCAAAGACCTGCAGAGACAAGAAATATTCCTTCTTGCCAAGGCAATTTCCTCACCCAAAGAGCATCCCTGTGTGAGCTGGGAGGCTTGGGTTAATTAGTTTCTCTCCTACTGAAGTCTTAATGCTGTGACTTTGCTCTCTACTTTAAAGGAGGATGTTTTTGATATGATGAATGGGGCTGTGGGACCATTACTTCACACACAACTAGTTGTCGCCATCAGTCTTCTGCAGCAGGACACCCCAGACAGCTGATAGGTATTTTCAGAAATAATTTTTTAAAAGACTGATTTCTGTTTTGGTCAGTGGACCCTGTGGGGTGATCGTGTTGTAACAAGCCATTCTTCTCTCATGCAGGGAGTGTCTCAACAGAGTCTTCTCCCTGATGAAGTTCCACATTTAGGGGTTCCCAAAGGGTCTTTGCAAGATTTCTGGTACCTTGTAGGCCTGGACAAGCATGTAGATAATGCCGGGTGCCCCATGGCACCAGTGGACGAGGAGGTCTCTGTTGTCATCGATGCATGGAGGGTAATTGCCGGATGGGAACTTGAGCTGGCAGACGTAGTCCACACTGGGTTTGACTGTGTTGTGCAGTTTTACTTGGCTCACTCCAAGGCCAGGCTAAGAGAGAGAAAGCATTAAATCTGGGGGAATTAGCATTTTGTCTCTCCCTAAGAGGCCCAAGATCTGCCTGAGAGGCAGAAACAAAGCCAACTATGGCCACTTTCCCTCTTGCTCCTTGTAAAAGAAGTCATTTCTTTGGTCCCGGCTTTCCCACATCACAAATACCTGCTTGGCCGCAGGCTGCTCTGCCTTCAGCAAGTACTTATTTCCAGTCACACCCTTGCATCCCCAGAAACAAACGCTGCCCCTAGCATGTCACCCACTCCTCTAAGCAAAAGGGCTTGCTGCTGCTTTTCTTGAAGATGAGTAGGAACAGTTTCAGGTACCCAGAGCTGGAGTAAAGAGATAAACTCTGTAATAAAAACAGTATTAACAATGAATACCAGGAATGATTCCTAGCACTAAGAGCATCTCAGCTCTGAGCTGCTGGGCCAGCCAAGCTGGCAGGCTGTGATGCTGCATTTTCACAGATGTTTCTGTGTAATTGCATGGGGGTGACCTTGCTGACCCCAGACAGAAGTAGGGGAATTGCTTCAGTGTCCTCTTCCAATGCCACTGCCCCACATGAAATTTGTGCAGTTCTAATTTCCCATGGCAATCTGCAATAAGCACTCTCATCTAAAGATCACGCTGTTCCCAGGTTGATAACTTGAAAATTAAAAATCAATACTTGTGCTGTAAAACCGTCAGAGATAAAAGTCCAATGTTCTCCTCTCCATCTTTCCCTTGTCTACTTCTTCCAAGGCTTTCTGTGCATCATGCCTGGCTGATCCAGGCTCCTTGTACTTCATACAGCAGAGAAACATGAAGCCCATGCAGTATTTTATGGGACGCTTACACTTAAAATTCTTTAAAACATCAGCCTGAGAACAAGCTCAGGGACTCGGTGAAAATTTGGGCTCACAGCACACTGCTTTCTCCCCTGCTCCCAACTAGCCATGCTGTACTCCTAAGCAAGAATCACCCCACCTCTCTCTTGCCAAATCTCCTTCTGCTTAAAAAACACCAACCACCCCTTCCTCTGAGTCATATAAGAGGGTTATATTTACAGGAATTCCACTTATCCTGTACATGGGCTTGAACTTTGAGGCTGCTTAAGGAAAGAAAGCTCAAATACTTGAAACCTGGTGTCTTTTTTCCACCTGCTGTGAGAACTGAGGTCTAATAAAGGCATCACTTATTTCTGTGAACATTGCTACATTAAAATAATTTGCATTGCTTAGTGTGTGCCCTTAATGCTTTGAAAATGCAATGTTATTTATTGCTGTTATTCTTCTAAGAGCTCAAGCACTGTAACTGTATGCATACGGTGACCCATACAGGGAATTACCACCCTTATTTCAGAGCCAGGGAAGGGAATATTCCCAGAGCTCCAGTCAGTTGTGCAAAATTGTGAGAAAGACGGCATCAGGGCAAAAAGGCATTCCAGCTCCCAACCTCTTGTCTTGCCTTGCCTACTTCAGGCCCTACAGAAGACAGCTGCTTTATCAAAGTAAAACATTCGACCTCCTTCCTGTTCAGATACAGGCCCTGATTTGGAAACAAAGGTACTTTACTAAGTACTAAACTTTTCTTACAGAGCTTCTCACTCTGTAATGATGTGAGATTGCTCCAAGTAACCACCTCAAAAGATGCACAAACCCCACACATACCAACAAATGGGGATATTTTATACGTGTTAATTAACACAAGAGGGGAAGCTCAGACCCAGCTGACCTACAGGCCTCCACTATCTGAAACTGCTAGTAAAATACAGGTCACATTTCTCTGCAAATCTCCACAGCAGTGGGAAATTCAATCTCACAGACTTGGAGAAAACCTTTAGAAGTGGGGATGCATAATCACAGGAGTAAGTCCATAAGACGAAGGATCTTGTCCAGCTTGACATCATCAAGAGACAATTCAAATGCTCCTCCTTGTTCAAAGAAACATGAAACAGCTGCTAAAGGCCCCTCCCCTCCAGCACCTCTTACCTGCATGAGGTAGTAGTAAATCCCAGACAAACCATGGGCTGCCCCTATGTAGTACTCCTGGTACCACTCGTACATCAGTGGGCTCTTCGTTGTAAAGTTCCTCCTTTTGGCCAAGCTCTCTCCTGAGGCTACAACTGCTTCACAGACCTGTGGATGGGAACAGATGCAGGTGAAGGAAATGCCGCTGTCTTGGACACAGCACTGCGAGTATCTGAACAAAACACTGAACAAAAGAGCTGTTTTTCTGCCCAAGCAGAGGGAAGAGTGTGGGTAATGGAGGGAAATGTATGCCATTCAGTACTGCCTATGGATTTATATGGATGGAGGCGGGGAATGTGGTGCTTTGTCCCTTTGGAAGAAGAAAAGCAGGGATGCCATGATATGGTTCCTCCCCTGTTGCCAGGGTTCTCTACATCTAGTATTGATTTTTACCTGCCCAAAGATGAGCTGCATAGGAAGAGACAACTGACAAATCAGCAGAAGCCACAGTACCTGCTGAATGTGACTTTGAGGGATCTTTTCTTCTCCAATGTGCTTGTTCACAAATATTAGTGCATAGAGATAGCCCATGCGCCCATACAGCAGTTCGTCTGGCACTCGGGGGTCGAGCTTGTGTAGATGGAGCAAACTACAAAGAAAAATTCATATAGGGGAGATCAGAGGACGCTCAAAGCCATGTAAGCAAGCAGTGAGACTGGAGCTCAAAAACACCGTGTGTTCCTTCATGCTGCCTGTGCCCTGGAGATGTCACTCTCTGGGTCTCAGCCTTCCAGCTATGCAAGGTGCAGAATCCCTCCTTCCCCTCTGATTTTTGTTTGGGTTATTGCTTTATTCTGCTAAGCTCTTTATAATGCAGTTGTATTATGTGCTTGGTTTTTAGAGCACCAGCCCTGGGAAAGCTACCTGTGGGCAAACCTGGGCTATAGGAAACAGTCAGCATAACCATTACCTCCCTGTGATGCTGCTGACAAGGCAGACCCCCTGCCAAAAATGACTGTTTTCAAACTAAACTGCTATCTGTTTAATTTGGCTGCTCAAGGGATGCTAAAGTCAAACTAGTGCTGATGGTATGGGGAAAAATCTCACCCTTTACGTTCAAAACTCGTGATAGAAAAGCCCCTTTCTCTCCATGCCTGCAAGTGGCCAGGGCTACGCTATCCGTGGAGAAAGGTGCCTCCATGAGCTAAAAATCTAGGTAAGAGGTGAGGAGAAGCAGCTGGACATGTTTAACACCAAGCCTCTGCAGCATCAGTAAGAAGTCTTCTCTAGGGAGAACTGAGAAGTAGTGAGGACAGCTCAGCAGAGCATGAGTGCTGCAGGCTGTCCGAGGTGTGACCCTGCACTGAGGACAGCTCGGCAGGCACCAGGCTTTAGCCCACAAGTGTGGAGCAAAAGGTCTGCTGGAGTCAGATATTTTCTTTGCCATTTTTCTGTTATCATGTTGCAAAGTTGGTGATATTCCTCGTATGCTAACAGAGACTGACAGCTCTTCACACTGGTGCTTTGTAGCCCAGTTCACTCTTGATGGAATTTTTTTCCTTTGTTTTGCCTCTCATCACACTGCCAACAAGGCTGGATGTCCTTCCCTGCCAGAACAGCAGGCAGGGATGTCACTGGTTTTGGCTTTATCTTTCTGTTCACCCCTGAGACAGCACTCTGAAAAATGCCATCACTTTTAAAATAACAGCACAAGTGGCTTCAAGGCTTTTCTTTCCTGACTAAGAAACCAGCCAGGAGAGCTGTGTAGGTGCAAGGCTTCCCTGTCACAGCAGCATGAGGAGCAGAAAAGGTGCCTTGGCAGCCTTTGCTCCTGGGCAGAACAATGTGTTGCAAAGGAAAGAAGCAACTGAATGTCCAGAGTACCCTTGGAGCAGAGAGAGGATGCTGGGCTGTGACTCCTCATGGCAGGAAACTTTCCCTTGGCACTGGACTCAAAGCGAGCAGGGATACTGAAGGAGAAAGGAGAGCAGTGTCTCAAGGTGGGCTGGCCCTGTCTCCTCCTGTACCACTTGAGATGTGCATTGCTCCAGGGGGAGATTTCTCGCAGATTAAACCCAAGAGACAGACTTTACATCCAAGACTAGGAGTAAGCAGGGGTTCCTCTCTCAGCTATGTGGGCTGAAAGGAAAGCCCTACTGCCTCCTCGTGTCCCCTGTCCCCAAGTCCAAGGAAGGCAGATGAAGAGGAGGGTTTCCAGGGAGGAAAAGAATATTTTTACAGACTCTGCCCAGCAGCAGGCTGGCTAGAAGAGAGGCGGGCTGGTGATGTTCATCTCTGAGATGTCAAGGAAATGTCAGGTGCAATAGAAGGAAGGGATGGGTGGATAAACAGTAATAACCACAGTAGGAATTTTCTGAGGTTTGGATGTGAAATCTTTTTCCGTGGAGGTCTGGAGCAGCTAGAGCTATTCTTGCTCCTCATGCATTACTGTTGCTACCTCAAGCTCCTTTCCCAGCCACGATAATCAGGGGAGGAAGCCTGCTAGTGGCTTCTGTTGTTCTAGAAATGTGGGGCAAGGCTGCATGGCATGTGTGCAGCAAGAGATGCCAGGGATGCTGCTGGACTCGTTGCATGTGGAATGCAATTCTCAAGTGTGAGGGGGTAAACTGAGGTCCCTGAAAGGAAGAGTCACTCCTGCTCACGTATTACCTCAGCTGTCAAAAATCAGAAGCTTCTGGACGGAGTGAAAGCAACGCAGCTGTAGAGAAAGATGGGATTTTTGTATGGCCCAAAAGCAACCCTTTGACCTTCTGAATTGGTGGGAGATGGCAGGGAAAAGAGGACTCCTGGAACACGGCTCAGATTTTCACAGGCTCTTGGAAAATGGGCTGCCCTGAACTGTTAGTCTCTCCAGAGCATAACGGCACATTTGTTGGTCATGAATTCATTTAGGCAAGAGCAAGGAACTAAGAAAAAGCAAGCAGCTTTCGCTTCCACTGCAGGTAAAACCTGGCTGATAGATTCTCTCCTCGGGCTCTGTAAAGATGTGGTGCTTTGAAAGACAGAGAACAAAATGGAGAGAGGCCTTCCTTCTCCACAGCTGTAACAGAACTGTACTTTCTACGCACTTGTACTGCATAACTTAGCAACTGTTCTGTAACTAAAGAGGATAGTCAAAACCCACTTAAGAATTTCAATTAAGGGAGCTATTCCTCAAACAAATGTTCTCTTTTTAAAGGTAGCATGGTCAGGCTAACTGCTCTGGGAATTGGTGGCAGAGTAAGGACAGTATAACTGTTCCTTTGAGAAAGCCACATTTTTCTTCTTTCCTCCTCTCAGATGTAGGAAGAAACTAACTTCCAAGGCTCTGCCTTTATGCCATTAGATGGCAGTGCAGAATTAATCATGAGTTTCCATTCTGTCACAGAACTGTAGGCAGAACAGGAGGGATGCGGGGAGGGGAGAGCTACAGCAAGAAAACACGGATTAGAGATTTTTCACAACTTGGGACTTATGCACTGACCACAACTGGCCAGTACTGTTTGGAAGATTAGTTCCCTTTTTGTTAGCAAATACATTAATCATAGTGAGGTTCACCACTGTGACACAGTATTAAGCAAAACATAAACTGCAGATTATTTCAAGAATAAAGGAGAGTTCTATCCTCAGACTGACTGTATCCACATAAACCAGAAGCTACTCTTAGTTAAGGGAGTGGTTGGTGTCCAAACCATACATACACCACTGATTCCCACCCATGGCTTTTTTAATTGATACTATGAATCACTTTGCTCATGACTGTTTAAGGACACTCAAGCGTTGTTCTGAAGTGCCAGGGGTTTTGTCTTGTTTTTGCGCTGACCACGCGTAAATGGAAACCCTTTACAAGGCTGTTTCTCACCTTCTCAAAGCTCATCTCCCTTAAGCAAGAAAAGCTTGGAACTGCATCTCCTTAACTTTTTTCTTTCCTCTGCCACATGCTGATCTGACTGTAGGACTGCTTGTTTGTCCTTTTCTTAAGTACCCAACAAAAATACATTTGAAAACAGTTGAGGAAAGGCAGGAAACAGAAATAATTGAATCATAACCAACTGCATTCAGCAGTTGAAAGGGATGCTGTCAGTCTTAAGTTTAAGTCAAGGTCAACTTAACAAATAGCAAATGGAAGCGAGTGACAAAATTAATCTAATAATCCTGCCACATTTCTCCTTTTCATCAAAATGTCTCTAAAGCTAAATTTCAGGGTTCTACAAAAATACCAAACCTCAGCTCTGTTTGTTTTTTTTTTTTAATTTTGGCATTTTTTTCTTCCTGTGTTTATCGGACTTATTTTTTCAGATGGCAATACCAGCTGAACAACATCCTTGCTCCCCAAGCGTGTTTGTTCTTAAGCCAACTCTTTTCCTGGGGCAGAACAAGTTTGCACAGCCTTGCTAAGTTACTGGATTCTCTCACATCAGACTGCAATAAAATGTGTTCAGGCTTGGCAGAGAGGGCCTGGTACCAGCCCAGCCCAGCTCTATGAGCAAGAGGAACATTAGGTCAAAGACATAATCAAGTGTTTTACCGAGTCACGCAGTCTTCTGACTGCTTCTTGTTCTGCAGTTTATGGTAGACGACAGCAGCCACTGCCAGAGGCCCAGCATCTCCACACAAGAAAGTGATGGATCGTCTTGTCAGGCAGCTCAGGCTCTTCTTCACATATTCATGGGCCACCTGAAGATAGGCTGGGTCTCCATACACATCATACAGGTGCAAATACAGCAAAGCAATGCCTGCAAAAGGAACATAAAGGCTGAACCCACCAGAAAAGTTTATCCTTCCCGCTATGTGCCCTGGCTATTTTAATTAATCTAAAAGCCTGGCCCTCAGCCTCATTTAGGACATAAGCCTTCTATACAGGCTTCTTAGGCACATCCAGGGGCATAACGCATAGCATCCACAGCTTCTTTTCCTGCTTTGTGACCTCCGTGTACCCAATGCTGTTCATGAGTGGACTTCAGGTCAAGACAAACAGCGGTGTCTGACCCAGGAGTTCCTGGAGGACAATGCAGCTTCTGATACACAGATTACATACAATTTTAGTAGCAAGGAGCAAAAGATGGGACCTAGACAAACCACCTAAATCTATCAACTGTACCTCGGACTGTTGCTAAACAGTGGAGGAAAAAAAAATAATCTCTGGGCAAGATGGTACTTGTTGCAGAGTACTGCGAAGTTGTTATCCTATCTCAATTTTTTTTTCTTCCCAGATCAGGAGGTAAAGGGCTGGGTCACATAGATTGGATTGGATTTAAAAAAAAAGTGATGTCATCAGCACTGAGAAGCAGCAGCCTCAACACATCCTACTTGGCTCTTTTGCTTGGTTATGTTTTGTTTTCTTTTTTTCCTTCCCTCCCACTGGGAAGCAGATCCCTGGACACCATCTGCTGCTGAGAGAGACTGGTGCATCCCAGAAAAGAAAGGGGCTGCCAGACTCTCCTCTGCAGCACATAATGAATGAGATCAGCCCTTACTGGAAACAGCTACCTGGAACACTGGAAAAGGCTGCATGGTCCTTGCTGGAGGTTTTCCATGGGCTGGCCAGCTACAGAAGCAACTCTGCTACTGAGAAGTCACATCAATTGCTGTCCCTTGCCTCTGTCTGCCCTGTCTTCACACAGCTCTTGAAGCTTTTAGTAGGTACCTGAGGAGTCCTCAATAAGTCTGTGTCTGAAAGGTCTGCCCCATTTGAACCATCATTCTATCTGGAAGACATCCTCAAACATGCACTGAAGAAAGCTACTGGCCTACATCACTTTGAGAAAATCTTACTTCTCCCTTGCCAGTCACCATTTCTAAGAAGACACAGGTCCTGTGTATAGCCTAAATTAATAGAGCCAATCTCTGCAGATTTTGATGTGGTAAGGTGTGGGGGGACAAGCATGCTGCAAAATTCCTTTCCGTGGTACTGAGGACAACTTTATATTTAGATTGTTTTCTCATTTTGCACGGGTAATCTCCAAAGCATCGTGCTACAGACAATTCAATTCCACATGTATATTAAGAGCAAATTTCCATTTCCTGCTGAAGCTAGTACCCTTGTACTCTCTCTGATCAGTTCAGTGTTAGTATTTCCAGAGAGAGCTCACATGTATGGTGCCATCATTCAAGCCTATAAGGATGTGGGTATGAAGCCCTTCTTCAAAGCAGAACCCTCCTCTTCCAGCTAGCAAATATCAAGTGACTCTCCTTGACTTATTTAGGACCTAGCACAGCTTCTAGACTTTAATAGGCCTGATATCTGTCTGAGCACAACTTGCACTCCTGACTTATCTGTTTTAAAATACAATTTTTTGCTTTGTAAGTAGCTTCTATCCCCACTGCAATCATACCACCCTAATTATGTATGTAACTACCATGCTAAGACCACTGCTAGGATTGAATTCTTAGAAAGTAAATATCTCAGCATTGTTTTCTTCTTACTGCTTTGCCTTTTCTCTTTTAAAATATTTCTTGCCCCCTTTCCTACCAGGCTCAATCATCTTTGGAAAAGACTCCAAAAAAACCCTTGACCTATACTTATGTTGGATTGCAAACAGTTCTCCTGGTGGGAGAACAGCAGTAGTGAGAGAAAGCTTACCCTTCACACTGAATAGAGTGGACAAAAGTGAGAGGAACCTCTGCCTGGTGTCAGCTCCACTGCAGTCCCCTTGCTGACAGCACCAGCAAGGATGCCCAGTAGACATGTTCTGAACGTGCCTCCTTGTCCATCAGCAGCTGAGCTGCAAGGTGGTCTTTCACAAAGGACACTAGGTTGCCAAGAGAGATTTCTTGACCTAATTTGGACCAGTTCCAAACCTGCCATCTATAGTAAGAAAGAGCTCGGACATCTGGCGTTGATCCAGGAATTAAGTCAGCCAGCACCCTCAAAGCAGGATGTGAAACACAGAGGGAAGAAGCAGAAACTTATCTCTGCACATAGTGATGGAGCCTGATGACTTCTACTGAGAAACCTGATGTCATTTTAATGAGTTAGGCATGGGGTATAAATTACAGAGAGGGTGGCATAGCTTTACTGCCCAGCTCAAAGGACAATAAGCATATTTTCTGGTTATCTTGTGCTCATAAATGCATGCCAAAGCCATGCTGAATGTGACAGTGAGACATCTCCGGAGGGCTGTACCATCCTGTGTTCAAAACTGTCTGAACAGATGCATTTTACTGCAGCTTGCCTTCCTAGTGCATTGTGGGACCTGGGGAATTTCTCAGGATGCCTCAGCTTCTCCAGCCTTTAAACCTGGGCAAAAAAGCTTCTTTTGTAAAAAGTTTTACTAAAGAAGCTTTACCCAAACAAAAAAAACCAGCCCATCCAAAACCAAAACTACACATTACCCTATCAGAGAATCCTACATCAGGTTGGGTTAGAAGCTATCTGTGGAGGCAACCTGATCCAACCCTCTGAAAGAAAGGCCAACTTCAAATTTACAACCCAACGCTCTGAGCCTTTTCCAGTCAAATACTATCTCCAAGAACAGAGATTTCACAAAAACTACCCACCAGGCACTTGGCAGGAATGTGGTTTATGTGGGTGACACAAGGCACACTCTTCTCTCTCATCAAATGCAGCCTCACTGCCTCTTATTCTGTGGGGATTATCTGAGGATTTATGTTTTTCTGAACAGAATTTGCTTACAGAGATGCAAGTTCTCTGGTTCTGAGGTTAAGACTAAGATATTGCACTAAAGTTAATGAAAGGTGTTTTTTCCAGAAGTGTTCCTGAACTGGTACGGTCAGAATTTCTATCCATTCTTAAATGGCTTTTCTTTCATCTGCTGTGTCTTTTGAAGTCCTTTCAAAAGGCAACTCAGCCCTGCTCCTTGTCTCCACTTGCCAACAGGCCAGCCAAAAGCAGTGAGTGAGGCAGGCCAGCTGACTCACCGGCCTGTTTCAGAGGCCCTCGAGCTCTGAAAGCCAGGACGATGACAAAGAAGAGAATGCTTACATGGGAAACAAATTTCAAAGGCACTGCCATAACATGGAGGAAGGGGAATCTCTCCCTTATATACTGTTTCAGGTAGCAGATCAGCTCATCATCTTGGACAGACACAACAGTCCAGCAGGCACCAGATTTGGGAGCTTTCTAGCTTCTGCAGTCACCTAAGAGGGGACAGGAGTGAAGCCAGTCTCCTTCTGTTCCCCTTCCACTGTCTGTGTTCCCAGTTGAGGCAGTCTTTGGAGAGAGGCCTCTTGCACTATGAGAAATACCAACACACACATATGTACTCTTCAGCATCCTCATGCTAATCTATTTACAAATGGATGAGGCAGTTGTACCTCTGCCAGGACTTGAACTGTTTCCGATTCAGAATTAGCTTATGGCAGTTTACCTTCCCTCAGTCAACACTCTGATACCAGTGAAACAGATTAAGACCAGAAAAGCTCTTACAGCAGTCTAGCTAAACTGATTAAAAGACAAAACAGAACCCAACAGCCGAGTCTGGTCTATACCCAGGCACGTACCAGGTGTTGCCTACAGGGCCCTGATCTCTATAGGGAACTGAATGAAACTGTAACAAGACGATTCAAATGCGTTTTGAAGGCATTCAGCAGTAGGCTGGATAATCTTTATCCAAAGTGTGTTTTCACTACCTTTGAGCTGAAAATGTAAGTCCTTCCCTCCCTCTGCTCCAACTTCATGTGCCAAGAAGCCGTGGCTTCCCTAGCATAAATGCAGGGTGGGGGAACAGGGCTCTGTCAAGGGTGGTGGGAAAGAAACAGGCACCAGAATAAAATGCTAGCATATGCTAAGTATTACTGGGTGTAATGTAGTACACTCAAGTATGTTACATTTCACGCAGAGTTTCAACTAAGAGAGCCGCATTTCAAATCTCTTATTAGTGGCCACAAGAGTGCGGGTTGATTTCAGACTGCTGGGCAATGATTTACATGAGAAGATACTCAACAAGCCTTTTCTACATAAGCAATTAGAAGAAAAAAGCTGCTGTCTTGGCCCAATTAATTTTGCCTCTGGAAACCAGCACTGAATAAATTAATATGTCTAGGATTAGAACGGAAGGGAGGGCGACAAATATACAGTGTAATATCTGCAAGCTTCGCTTTGCTGGCTGTGACTTGCAAGAAATCTGTCCCTGTTATTTTTCTAATCCCATTAGCCAAGGGAAGAAGGTTGTGTGCCCAATGAGGAATGATCCCTGGGAGGAAAAGAGAATAATTCCTCCTGAGAAACTATCTTCCAAATAAAAACAAGCAGAAATCCTACCAGAGCTCTCAACCACTGTTTCACAACTGCAGTCACTTTCCCACATGAAGGTCCTTAAGTATAAGGGAACATGGTTTCTGGGGAAAGGTGTTCACCTTCTCCCTGCAGACTTTCAGAGTGCTCCTAACCAGCTAATTGTCCTCCTACTTTATCTCCTGAATTATTCTGGCCAGAGGTAGACTCTGACATCATGCCAAGTAGCACCATCATGACTGAAGACCACCTTTACATATGGAATGCTTTTCATCTGAGCAGACCTCAGAGCAGGATCACACAGACTAGAATTCTGAACCTGTCTCCTAAGGTGAAATCAGCCAGCACTAAACAAAAATGCATAAATTCACAGGCAGCAACTGAAGAAATCAGAGTTCTCCCATGCTGGAATTTAATACTGGCATCCTAGCATTTCTTATGAACTGCTGTAGAGTACTCTCAGTGCCTGCCTACCTTACTAAAATTTTTAATTAGGCATTTCTGGCATTGCTGTCATCAGGCTGCAATGTTAGTTTAACACCACCACACAACGATCTCCCAAGCAAACTGTTGCCAGCAAGTTCCACAGCATCCAAGCACAAGCCAGCTACACCCAGATTACAATGTAGAAAGTTGCCATTTAAAATTGCAGTGTATTGCAAAAAAAAAAAAGGCAGCAAAGACTTGCAGCAAACATGAGATTAACTGCAACTACCCCAGGGTCCCTCCCTAGAGCCTGGGACAGCACAGAAGGCAGGAAACCTAACAAAGCACACAGCAGCAGGCAAGGTCGAGGCGGCAAAGAAAGGTGTGTCCTCTCTGACTCCAGTAGGTAGGAAAAGGGAGGGGAAGACGGAACAAACCCAAGGAAGGAAAACCAGGTTGAAACTACAGAACAGGAGAAAGACAAGCTCCTGGAAGCTTTGCACACAAAAGTTAGTCTGAGGAAGGCTTCCATCCTTCGTTATACTCACACTTGCACTTCTGCTCCTTCCAGCGCGTACTGGAGAAGAACTAGCCCTGGCTAAGTGGAAAGGCACTACCTGGGGAAGAGGAATGAAGCAACCTGCCAATCAGACAATGTCAAAAGATAAAATTCAACCGAAACTGAAAAGATGGACATTAATGAAGGCCCTAAGATGACCGCTGCCACTCTGCAAGAACTCCTTGCAGGTAAATGACCTATCATGTACATCTGCCTACTTGTCACCATCCCCACCGTGGCCTGATTTGGAACCAGTCCCTTTGATGGTTCCCTTGTTCTTGTAGACAAGAAGCACTGTTCCTGACATAGGCCTACTATGATCATTCAAACAGCCAAAAAACCCATGGCCTGCCTCGGCCTGAGCTAGAACACTCCTGTGGACAGCTCTTGCTCCGTCCCATCCCAGCAGCCGCCCTACCTGCCCACCCTGTGTACGTCGTGCAGTCCTGTGGGTCAGCAGACTTGAGGCCCCTTTCCATCTGCTGGAGCAGCTCCCTGATTTTATTGTTCAGCCTCTGCGTGAATTCGGGGGTCAGCTGCGGAGAAAAAAAAAAAATAAATAAAACCACCAAACGTGAAGGAAACACCGGCAAGCAGATGTGGCAAGCTGAAGGAACTCAAAAGCGAGCACAACCAGGAAACCGGGTGTTTTTTTTTAATCTGACAGGCCTCTGCTAGAAACCCTTGGCTACCTCAGGATCAGGCTGGGCTCCTGGTTGCTTTGCTTNCCCCCCTCCCCCCACTCACCCTCCCGGCGTTGTCAAAGTAGCCGGTGGCCAAGGACTTGTCGTAGTCTGCGTAGGGGTTAGGAAGCGCCCGCTGCGCCATCATGGTGCCGCCGTCCCCGCTTCTTCGCTCCGCTGCGACCCGCCCCCGCTCCGCCCCGGAAGGCCGCGTGTGGCGGTACCTCAGGTATTGCCGTTCCCCGCCGCGCTGAGGCGCCGGTTCGCGCCGCGCCGTGAGGCTTTAGGGGAGCTGTGGGGCTGCGTGGGTGAGGGTGTGAGGAGATCTGTGGGGTTTAGGGAGGCCTGTGGGACTGGGGGCCCCTTATGGCTTATCCTGTGGGGTTTGGGGTTCTGTGGAAGCTGGCCCTGTGGGGCTTAGAAAGCTCTGTGGGATTTAGGGGCCCACTGCAGCTGCCTCTGTGGGGTTTAGGGAACCCTGTGGGGTTTAAGGCCTCTTGCAGCTGGCATGGTGGGGTTTAGCGAACCCTGTGGGGTTTAAGGCCCCTTGCAGATGGCATGGTGGGGTTTAGGGAGCCCTGTGGGGTTTAAGGCCCCTTGCAGCTGGCATGGTGGCATTTAGGGAGCCCTGTAGGGTTTAGGGGTCCCATGTTGCTGGCCCTGGGGAGTTTAGGGAGCCCTGTAGGGTTTAGGGGTCCCGTGTTGCTGGCCCTGGGGGGTTTAGGAGCCAGGTGTAGTTTGGTTCGGCTGGCCCTATGGGACTTGCAGGCCCTGTGGGGTTTGGGGCACCTTGCAGCTGGCCCTGGGGATTTTGAGGTCTTGTGGGGATAGATAGCATGTGGTCGGCCCTGTGGGGCTGGTAGCACTGTGGGTGTGGTGTGCAGGTGGTGGCAGAGGGTCAGTCTGAGGAGCATGTGTTGAATCTGGCTCCCCTCCAGCAGCACGAGCTCCTCACTGTGGTGGGGCCGGGCCTGTATGAGGGGCAGGGGCTCTTCCTCGCTGTCCTCTGCTGAGCTGCTGTATCTTGCCAGTGCTGGCTGAGCCGTGTCTTCCTTGTGAATGCAGGGTAGGTCCCTACAACTCATAGGCCTGCACAGTGCTTGTCATCCCAGATGTCACGTAGCTGTGATGCCCTTGTGTCAGGGGGTCTCCCTGCTCTTGTCGTGTGGTGGTGTGCCCCCGGACAGCCAGCCATGTACAGTGTACCTTTGGCTACAGGGTAGCATTCATTGGGCCAAGTTGTCCTCATGTGCTCTATTTCTGAATCCAGGCCTTGCTGCCTTTCTGCCTGGTGTAACACTGTGCCTAGCTCCCCTTTTCCTGACCCTGTAGGCCTGAGGCGGGTTGTGATATCTCTTGTTGGAGTCTGGCTCACTTTCTAGCTCTGAAGTCTTGCCTGTGTGTCTCTTGGGGAAGTACAAATGAATGTGGCTGAGCTTGAAGGTCGTAGTGGCTTGAAGTCTAAGTGCAGTGCCACTGCCCCTTGTAGGACCTGAATCCATTTGGTTGGGTTTAGGGGAAACAGCTGCTCTAAGAATTTACCTTTTGGTGGTGATCGAGAACAGCTGTGGGAGTACATTAGGCCACTGCATTCATGTTTGGGACAATTGTATTATATAAGGGATTCTGGTTTGCTGTCCCTGTGTCCGTTCTTTATTACAATCTAAAATCAGAGCTCAAAGACAAGAAAAACATTTATTGCAGGAGGTGATTAGAAACAAGCAGAAAAGAATTGGGAAACCCAATTAAGTTCACTTGAGTTCCTTTTTCACTCAGCTGTTCCTTGTTTAGTGAATTTCAATCATGTCAACAGTGCCTAGCATTCAGGGCAGGGAGACGGTCCTTGCAGCTTTAGTATTCAGAGAGGCAGCTCCAGCATCAACAAAAATAACATGGGGACTTTTGCTTATAGCCAAATTCACAGCCCTGTATTATGGTCTTCCCTTCCATCTGCAGGTTGAAACAATATTTGCTGCCCTCCTACCCCCAGGCACAGTTCAGTATTAACTTCCAGCATAAGGCACACAATTTCAGCTTTAGAGTCTTTCTTTTGTCTTTGATTAATCTCATATTTTTTTTTTTCCCCTAGATCACTTAAAGACAAAGATGCTTCTCCCAAATTATCCTGCCTTTTCTCCTCACCCACCCTGCCAAGGAGGTTCAGTATATTATTTTCTAAATGGTTGTGGTCACTTAGGCTTCAGTGGACCTGTTGCTGCCCAGGATAAATCCAGAGTATCTTATCATGACTGTCACCCGGAGCCCAGGTAAGTGATTTACGACTTGTCCTTAGTAACCTGTCCGTGCAGAATAAGGAATGAAAGAAGGAAATAAGGTTGGGGGGGAAGCTGTTCCTGTGATCTCATTGCAATCCCAGTCACTTTGGGGTGTTTGGGGGTAGGGGTCTTGTTTGTTTACTTTGTCTGAAAGGAGTCATGCTGGGTTCATTGAAAAAAAAAAAAGCAATTAAAGTAAATCTGTTCAGAACACATCTAGAGATGAAATTTGCATGGAAGCAGCTATCAGAGTAGATGGAAAAAATGGTGAGAAATCAGACTCCAATAGCCTTCCTGGCAGTCCCATCACAGTTAGCTCTAGAAAAATCTGTTTCTGAAGTGACTTGCAACCAGTGGTTGAAAAGACATCCCAAAATCGTTCTATCTGTGAGAAAAGAATAGTGTGTACTATTTTCTGCTCCACATAATTGTCTAAAAGACAAACACTTATCAAATCTTAGCAGCATCAGGATCCTGGCTGTTGGTGGTCCCTCCTGGACTGGTAGCATGTCTGTGGGTCCTGCAGTTACATGGATAAAATTGATGTTTCATGTTCAGTCCTGAACCTCAGGATGCCTGGGTGTCTGCTCCCTCCTCATTCCAGTGAGGATTTGAATCCCAAATCTCTGCCAGATGTTGCAGCTGCCTACAGACTACTTGGTGTTCTGCCTGAGGATTTACTGAAACATTTCCTACCTGAGAGGAATCATTCCTATCCTTACAGTGGTTCCAGGCATCCGTCCATTCTGTAATCTCACCTACTGCTAACCTCCAGTCAGCAGGTGCCCAGGTTGGGCAGTGCAGATGTGGACTTGCAAGTGGCCTTTCCAAAATGGTGGTTCGGTGTCTACCCCACTCCATAGCTTCCTCTCAGGGTTGGATCACACTCAGACAGTGGCCTCCATGCTGTGGAGCAGATGGGCTTGGCACGGTAATCCCATAACAGTAAGTGTGAGGGTTGCTTGTCCTGCCTTTGCGACTACATGCTGGATGCGAGGGAGTGCAGTGAGCAAGGATAAGGTGTCCTTCAGAGCCTTGTCAGATAGAAAAGGGGATTTGGGAGGCTGTGTGTGAAAGTGTTCCATAGAGCATGGTCACCCTCGCTGTGTGAGAACGTCCTGGAAAACTGTACCACTTGGGCAGTGGGAGAGGTTTCATCTGCTGAAAAGTCTCCCCTGGGATGTCAGAGTGCGTTTGGAGAACTACTGCAATACAAAACTTTGTGGACAGTTAAGAGATGTAATCCAAGTTATGGCATTTATCTCCCCATCTCTGCTTTGTTTTGTTTCTTTTGTGTGTTGGCTTCTTTGTGTTTGAGCTTCAGACAGTACAGAGTAAAAGTGAGAAGCTTCCCAGCTGTATTTATTAATCTCTCTAACACATTATTTATTCAGCACCAGCATGGCTAAAGATAGTACATATGTAGGATTGATGTCCAAAGTGTCCTAAGACATATGAAAGATCAAAGATGTCCTTTTCCTCTTTTAAAATTATGGTTTCAAATATTGGATGCTGTTTCAGCAGTAATGCTGTGTATAAAACAGTGATAATTCTAGAAGCTTTGCTATTCTTTAATATTAGAGCTATGGCTCACTGTATTTGATCTCAGGAAAAACTCAAACCTGTATTAAGAGAAGATCCTAGTGCCATTCTGAAGCTAAGTAGACTTGTTTTTGAAAGGTACAGCAAGTATTATATCTTGGCTTTATGACAGTAAAATTTTTCATTTTAGAAGAGGAGTAAAACCATCTTATTTTATTGGATTCTTTTTTCCAAGTCACAGTAAGCATGATTGCAGATGGCATTGATTGTTCTTCTTTTAGCAGCTTCTATAAAGACATCAAAGCCTGAGTATTGGTCACAGAAGGTGAACTAAGCTAGTTGATTATATTGATAGTATATCTGGGGCACAGCTCACCTGTATCCTGCCTGCATTTATTGGTGGCAGGTGTTAAGCTAGGTATTCAGTAAAACCCAATCCTGACTCTTTATACACACACGGGGTGGGCTTTGAGCTAGCGATTCCCACTCAGATCTCGGAGATGTAGTAGGTGGTTCTGTGAAAACACCAGCTCCCTGCTCACTAGAAAAGTCAATTGTTACTAGGAAGAGAAAAGAACACAAAACTAGGAATGCCATTATGTATATCTGTGGCTCACCTGTTTCTCAGGTACCATGTTTATTTCTGATTTGATCTCAAACATGATAGCAGAACTAGAAGGGGTATAAGTTATAGAACTAGTCAGGCCAAAAAAAAGCCCATCAGCTTTGTGGAATGGCTTATGTGCAAAGACTGAGTAGCTGGGCTAGGACTATTCAGGCTGGAAAAGAGACATTGACTAAAGAGGGCTGTTAGTAGATGTCTGTAAAGTCTTGAACAGTGTCACAGATGTGAACAGGAGAAGGTGACACACTGGCTTTCAGAGCTAGCAGACATTGACTGAAGTGACTGGAGCAGCATTCAAAGCTGAAGGAGATTATTCGTATAGTTAAGCTGTGAGAGGCTGTCAAGTCAAAAGACACTACTGTGCTTGTGCACGGGAGGTGCCCGAGCCATGGGCTTCTGGGAGTTACAAGACTGTTAGGGAATATTGCTGCATGTGTTTGCTGGTATACTGCCTGAGGATTGGGCGTGGAAGGGAGTGTTGGAGGATTTCGTCTGAGCTGATGTGCTGGATACTGTGTGTTTATGTTTTGCTTTATGACATGTTAGCCTGGGCAGAGCAGTTAAGACCCTAACAGTTTGGCAAAGATCTGTCTCCATGTCGGCAGCAGCGGCGTCCCACTTTAGCTACCAACATCTCCCTAATCGCAGTGTAGCTGCTGCCGGTGTTGCTGTGGCTTTACCCTGCTCTTCTGGGGCTCTGCCACTAGATGCCCCTGTCCCACCAGCAAGGAGCTGGAGGGACCAGCTCTGCCGGGCATACGGGGAGAGCAGCTGTGTGCTGCTCAGTGTGGAGTGTGGGGATGTTTTCTGTCGTGAGTCGTGAGCAGAGATCAGTGGGTCTGTGCATCAGGCCTTCTCTTTAGAGAAACGCACGTAGCAATCCTCTGTGGCATTTTGCCATTTTCTCCTCTTTCTGGAGCTTAAGATATCGACCGCCAATGCAATGGGAATCCAGCCTTTCTCAGCAAATGAAAGAGGGATGTTGGAGAGCAGATCTGATTGAGAAGAGGAGATCAATAAGGGCTAGTGTGGGCAGGAGCAAAAAAAAACAGACAGGAAACTGCTGAGAGCTGGATGAAGCACAGTTTTGATAACGAGGTCATCTGGAAGACAGTAGGGTGTGCTGAGACTTTGATACACTTTGGTCCCTGGGCAGGACTGACATCAAGTCAGATTTCTTTTGCTTTGCTATAATGACTAAAGCAGTTCTGCACAGAGCACTTGCATCCTTAATGCTGTCTTTAAAGTTCAGTGTGAGGACTGGACGTGATAGCCAATGAAAACATGATGTGGGTATGGCCGATTACTCACCCTAACTCTGTATTTGACATCTGTCTGCCCATGCATTCACCTTTGCACGTCTACAGGACGAGCAGTGCACAAGCATGACTGTTGAGTTGTTTGCTTAGCTATGTAAACAGCTTAGGGTGGCAGTGACCAGAGTCTTTGTGACTACAGGTGATCTAAGGACTCCAAGGGGCACTGAAAGGACCCTGTTGCTTCATTTGGTACCCTGTGAAGGTACCTTTTATCGCTTCCTTATAATGGCATCTGCTATTGCTCAGAGTGTGCAAATGTTTTTTTTTGGTAAACTGTTGGGTGTCCTGTTTTTAAAGGACCTTCAGTCTCAAGTGTCTGTACCATTGGCAATTGGGACATCCAGGCAGCATTGCAAGGTCTGTTCTGATCCAGCGATACTTTGGCACCTGTGCCAGTGTCTAGATATTCATTCTCTGCATCCACTCTTGGAGCAAAGCTGGGCTTGAAGTTACCTTGAATGTAGAGGATGGAGGCTGTCAGGTCGTCTGTTCTGACACACGTTGAATTGTGTTGACAGTTTTATGACTGAACAGGGACTGGAGCATTAATCAGTTATTAATATAAGCATGCCAGAAATGGTAAAGAATCTTTGTAGCTGGTGGGTATCTCAACAGGCAGGTGCAGTGAAACTCCTCTTCCTCAGCTGTGGTGCTGGGCTTGGTGCTGCTGTGTGCACCCCTGAGGTTTATGCGTAGCACAAAAAGAAACTAGATAAGCAGGGCTCTTCCCAGGCGATCCTCATACAGCTCTACTGAGGCTGGACCTCACTGTCCCCAGGGATAGAGCTGCCCTGGACTAAAACACTGTAGAAATGCAGGCTTGGATGTGCACCTGACCTTTAAGAATGCTATTTTATACCTTGAATGTGTCCACAACTCTGCATGCTTTTTTTTTTTTTTTTTTTCCTGTAAAAAAAGCAAACTGCTGTACTGAGGTTTTCGGAGGGAGGACTCATCCCGGCTGGCACAGGGCCAGCACAGCTGCCTGTCACTCAGGCACGAGCCATGCTAGCAGTGCCAGGAGACGGCGCCACGCTTTCTTCTCCAGAGAGTGATGTCTTTTGATGGGTCACTGCCTGGAACACAGGAACAGAGCTTGCTGTGTGCCAGAGAGTTTCTTTTTCTCCTTGTCTTTTATATATTTTGCCTTTTTTTGTTTGTTTGTTTTCCGAAGGGCTTTTTAAAACTTAGCTGTTAAGGATTGAAAATATTTTGCCAACCCATGATGTTGCTCAAAGCAAAGGGGCAGTTTCCTCACTATATTCTCAACCTTGAGGGTTCCTCCTCACTACATTCTCAACCTTGTGGCTTCCCATCTTGCAAGAATAATGTTTCATCTCGGCTTGCTTTCTTGTGACTTCTCTTATGCAGAGGAAAGGAAAAGAAATGAGCTGCTCAGAGTATAAGTGTACATGTTATACTGAAGATATTCCTCCTGTAGGATTCTGTTCTCCAATGAACTAATCTCTGATTTCTCATTTTCTAATTTTCCCTTTCAAGTTTTCAAACCAGTGTGCAATGTAAACAAGAAGCAACCTGGTGCACGAGGAGGGAGCCTTCCCAAAGAAGGCTCTTGGATTTGGAGGGGTGCAGGTGTTTGGCACATAAAATGTCTGCCACTCTGCAGATTATCATGTGCTCAGTTGTCCAGATTAGTTGATTTTGTTTCCAGCTTGAATGACTAAAGATGCATTGATATGGCCCTTTGCAGGCAGGCCTATCCAAGGAGAAAAAACAAGTGTGAAAACAGAAATTTCTTCATTTGGTCAGCAGCAGAGCTATGCTCAAGCCGTGAAGTTCATGAGCTGCTGTTTTGGGCTTGACTTGTACTGAATGGATTACGAAGGCAGGCAAAGCAACCACAGGTTTTCCTGTGAAGGACTGTGTAGATTTATGCTAAATGACACCAATGTGGCTTTAGTGCCCATATGTTCTTCAGCCTTGGAGCGGTATGATGGAAGTGTCCCATATGTATTATTTTGGCATGTGGAGGGTGGGAAAAGCACATGCGTAACACGACAGCATTTCCAGTGTGGTGAGTTTGAAAGCTGATGACTTTCAAAACCTAAAGGGTTTCTCATTCCTTATTTTGCTTGGATGATTTTTAGTTATTATTTATTTGCCCTTAGGAGAAGTGTAAAGCAGGTTGCATTGTGACTTTTCCAGGGGGATGCAAGCAATGAAAGGATGATATTAATCTCAGTTCCCCTCGTGATAATTTGCAAAGTTGGAGAGAGTATATACTGTCTGACTGGCAGGATGGATGGAAATGCTGTTAGGGACCCTTACTGGCTAATGTTACCAAAATGGGTGTTGTTGCAACTGAAGGAACATAGTTTTATCATGTCTTTAGCTGCATCTCGTGGCACACATTTCCCTGGAAAAAAAAGGCAGATGTGGAAACAGAAAGTAGGCTGAATTGTCCTAGCTGCAGCTATATTAGGAACAGACATTAGGAAGAAATTTTTCATTATGAGGGTGGTGAGACACTGGAACAGGTTGCCCAGGGAGGTTGTGGATGCCCCATCCCTGGAGGGGTTCAAGGCCAGGCTGGATGAGGCTTTGAGCAACCTGGTCTAGTGGAGGGTGTCCCTGTCCATGGCAGGGGGGTTGGAACTTGATGATCTTTAAGGTCCCTTCCAACCCAAACCATTCTATGATTCTATATTCATAGCTGATACTGGGCTGATGCTTAAACACAGGTCTCTGTATTTCCTCCGAAACCTTCTGGGTATTTTTTTTCCCTCCAGGTTCTCGCTACTGAAGCAGAAGCCTTTCCTGCCTCTCCCAACCACATATTGGATCTTCTTGTGCCTGTGAAATTACAGTTCATCTGTGGTAGGAAGCTGATGATGAAAGCATGGTGGTAAACAGAAAACTGGAGGCATTCACAGCATGCCAGCACTGCTGTTCTACCTGCTGGATTGCACAGGCAAATGTATTAGCATCAGAGCTCTGATGAAGAGAGTGTATTTTGCCAGGATGAGGTGCTTTGGTAAGGGTCAGGAGAGGAGGAGGGCTAGGGTGAAGCTAGAAATTTCTATGGGTAATGGTTTTAAGCTTCATGTGAATCAACAGAATGAAGTTTTGAGTCTTTTCCAAAGTCATGGCTTGAGACCAATTCCCTCTGCTGTTGATGCTGGAAATCAGAGCCATGCAGCCCAAAATGATCTTCCAAATTCTTCAAAGCACACTCCGGAGTGTGCTGCAGCTGCAGGGGGATTGCTAGGGGCAGAAGGGAAGATGAGAGAGAATTAGGTTGTCTGGAAGGGTTAAATGTGATTGCAGGAGTGCATGACTGGCTGACTCCCTGACTGGAACAGGAAAGGGGTTACACTTGTGTAGAGCACTCTTTGCAGATGATGTCCCTAACAGTGTTTCCATCCACCCTGCCTACCAGCTATATCCACTATATCATTTCTAAATACTGTGGGCTTAGTTCAAACGGTGCTTACTGTTTCTGTGCCTTCTTGCTGCTCAGAGGCAGACTGTGTGAAGCTCAAGCAGCTGCAAGTTGTGTCCCAGTTACCTGTGGCCCTGCTGCATTGCTTGGAAGAATTCAGCAGTGCTTCTTTACAAAGTTGTCTCTTGATTAGCTTTCTCACCCCTAGGAGCCTGGTTTGGAGAGGTCATGTCATGTCATGTCTGCACCAGACATGCTCTGGTGCTTCAGATGCTAACACTTCAAATACCTCTTTCTTTGCTTCAATTTGCATGTGTCAGCTTTGCTGCTCCTGTTCCATAGTCTGAGAGACTCCTGTGATGTAAGGCATGCATCTGATTTCTGGACAGCTGTCCGAGATGGAGATTATGCTTGTAAGAAGCCTGCGCTACAGCGAGTGGATGCAGTAATATGTAGTTGTTCAGACAAAACAGCACTTCAATGTATTTTTCTTTCATATTTGATCAATTCTGGGCTAGGCTTGAGCCAGAGTTTCCCAGGCAATGTGTCAGCTTACTGTGGACGATAGCAGCCAGTGATGTTGGACACCTCATTGTGTGGATACCTGCTGTTTAACTGCTCTCAATTCTGAGGGGTCTGTATGTTTCAAACCTTGTTTACTCCCTCAAGTCAGCAATGACAAACTGAAGCTCTTCTTCACCATGTGGCTTATATAAGCCAACTCCTCATCTTTGATGTAATCTCCAAAGCATGTGCCGTTGTTGAGACCTCTGTGATCAGAGTAATGAAATTAAAACTCCCCAGTTGTACTTAGCTATTGTGAATTTTGATCAGGTTAGTGCAATTCATTGCACTGGATGTGGTAGTTTTTGATTGCTCTAGTTATAATGGCTTCTACCATGATGGAATCCATAGCAAGTGGGAGTAAATGAAGAGAATTGATTTTGTTTTATTTATGGCAGTGGATAAAGATGGAAAACTGAGTATTTAAATGACTTTAATCAGTACAGGATAGTGACTAAGCTACCTTTCTACTTCTCTCCTTTACAATGTAATTGCTCATTTTACTAAAATCTGATAATGTTGTAACTGTGTCTGTTCATTAAGTTAACTATCTGAACACTAAAGCCTGTGTTTAGAGCTCTTAGTTGAAGTAGGCATAAAAAGACCTTGTATATTTGATATATTCAGGGCCCAGCTTTGATCCCAGCCAGTTCAGAGTGCTGTTGGAGGAGCATTAGCTGGACAGTCCTTTTTGGTGTCTCCAGCTCTGTGGTTAGTGTGCTTAGAGGAAGAAGGAAAAGCATCTTTTGTCACCTTGGCCTTATCAGTGTGAACTGGGGCTCCCTAGTTTTCCTCAGTGATCACTTGCTTTGTCTTTCCTCATGCTGAGTGAGGCAAAATGGTTCAGTGTTTGAGATCCTGCCTTCTTCAAATGAAGCAGAACTAGGACCCTGATGCCGTTGAATAGGTAGTGATTTCTTCCCATGGGGTGGTTAATTTAAACCCTGCTGAACATTGGTAGGTGTCAGAGTGAAATGAGTGACAGGGATATTACGGTACAGAATATCTTCACGGGAAGGGCAGCCTAACTGCACCTGAAGCCTGTAACACCAGTCCCGCTCACATATCTGCCAGGGTTGTGTGCCTTTTTTAAGATGTGCAGTAAAAGCCCCCGCTCAAAAGCGTTGACTGTCTTTAAGCCAACTGGTCTTTGTGGGGAGGAGCCTGTTTCTGAGGGTTTTGCTAAAGAAAATGCTAGTGTAAAGGGTTGTATTTATTGAAGTGCAACAGTATGTATTGCTGGGTGTAAACCTTTTTCAAGTGTCCCTCATCCCCGTGGAACATGATATAGTCTTATAATTAATTTGCTCATAAAATTTCCTCGCTATTATAAAAATACTATCTGAATAATGTTGGAGTTCTGGGGTTAAAGTCCTGAACGCTTACCTGACAACATCAATTACTTCTTCAAATCTCCTTGCTCTCCTGCCCTAAAAATGTTTTTCAGTCAGTCAAAATCATGTTCCTTCTCCCCCTTCCCACCTAAATGACATTACAGATCCATATAGCAAGAATTTGCAGTGCTATTTAAAGAGAGATGTCCTTCCTCTGTCATGGATCTGCCTAATGCATATCTATCTGTAAGTTAAAGGAAACGCTTCAGTGCTTGGCCCATCCAAAACTTTTTACCTTCCCCCCCCCCCCCCCCCCCCCCCAAGGTTAACCACAGGAAGAAAAAAAGGTAGGAGTGAGGAGAAGAAAAAAGACAAATTTTGCAAACCCTTCCAATCTGAAGCGCCAGGCATGAAGCAACAAGGAAAATGCTGATTGATCAGGGATGCTGTATATAAGGTGAGAGGCCAAGCCCATGTTAAATAACTCCCATGAAATGTTAACTCTCCCTCCCACCAAAACCAGGAACATCTAGCACTGCATAAACTGGTGCTAAAGGGTAAGAAACTAGGCTGGAGAGAAATGTTGTGTATTTCCTTTTATACCAAAGGGAAGATTAATTCACTTTTATTCTCTTGAAGTTAGGGAAGAAGCTTTCTGTAGAAAACTTTTTGTATCTTCTCATATAGAATACTTCATTTGGAAAGGATCCATGATGATCATCCAGTCTGATGACTTCAGGGCTGAGCAAAAGTTAAAGCATGTTAAGGGCATTGTCCAAGTGCCTTTTAAACACTGACAGGCTTGGGGCATTGACTGTTCCAGTGTTTGACCACCCTCTCAGGAAAGAAATGCTTCCTAATGTGAAGTCTGAACCTCCCCTGATGCAGTCTTGAGCCATTCCCACGTGTCCTGTCACGGGATATGACATCTGTTGTAGTAAGGTTAGAGCATGTTATTAGTAGAGTATATCCTGCTGAGGACAACTTGGTTGAATAAGGCTGGGAGATGATACTTCACCTAAATACTCAAGGTACTAGTCCATAAGTTAATCACAGGGACTCATGTGTTCCACCGTTTCAGTGGAGGTGCTTTTTTTTGTCAAAATGAGCCTAGCTTTAGGCCTGACCCAGTAACCTGCTGCAAACAACAAGCCTGTTTGATTCGAGTCTTTTTGTAGTCCAGGGAACGGGTACCTGTCCTACCAGTGGCAGCGGCTATGTGTTGGATTTCAGAGTGCCTGTTTTTCTAGGAAATTTATATGTCTGTAACAGCTCTTCCAATCTGGTGCTTATCTCTTCTGATGAGTGCTTTCTTACTCTACTCAATTCCTTACCTCCCCTCTGGGTCTTCCTAGTCATAAATGTGAGCTCACAGACCGCAGGGTGGTGTGTGATGGGTTTGGCCAAGATTCTCTGTAGGTGTCCACCAAGAAGGTTGAACCAAATGGTCTGTCCCAGGTCTAAATGTCCAGGAAAACAATTTGGTCATAGAAGTTTAGATTTTAGTGGAGTTATATTTAATGGAGAAAAAAGGACTATCAAGTCAAAGCAAAATGACAAAACTGTCCAGTGAACACAGCATGTGCCTGTGTGAATGCACATATGCAGTTTTATATGCATAAATTAGCAGCTCAGGGACAGTGTATGTTGTAGCCTTCATTCTAGCTAAAAGCCAGTTTATTTATAGTCAATTTTGTTTTCCCTTGCTATGACAAACACACTGGAGTGTTGTAACCTATCAGATATTCACTCGTGATAGGGCTGCTACAGAAGGAAGCCAGTTTAACGTGGATCTTGAGCAAATGTAGCTAATCTTGCATTGTAAGGTCATGTTTTTTTTAAACTGTGTAAAGAACGTGTAGCACAGGGGAGATAGTGTTTGTGTAGCCCTTTTGATTTGTTTTTATTTCATAAAGCCAGCTTGGCCTTTTTGGTGATCCATGGGAACAAGCCAGTGGAATGTATGAGCCTCTGGAATCACAAGGGGAAAAAGGCTGACTCCTAATGCTGGCCCCCATTTGTAAAAATGACTTTTTAGAAAATGTCAGGGAATGAGAAAACTTGCTGCCTCCAAATATCTTGCAGTAAATAGAATCTGGCCTGAAGTCAGACACTGCAGACTCCTATTGGGCAGCTCTAAGACTCCTGGGGCCAGTCTCCCTTGGTCACATCAGCATGAAAATAAGAGTTGTGTCTGCGGGTGGTGCTCAGTCGTGGAACCGGGAGCAAACTGCACTTTGTATAGTCGTTATTGCCCCTCAGGCAAAGCACTTCTGGCAGCACTCAGTTTTAGCTAACTCAGGGTTTTCTGAAATTGGCCTTCTGGAATAATGTCAGTCTCTTTCAGATACTGCAAAGGGTTTTCTCTGTTTCTTCCAAGTCAGCTGATCTAAGAGGAACTGCTAATCCGAGTGGCAATGGAATTTGGCCCATTTTCAAGACATTGATTCTTTTTCTCTCGCTGAAGATAAGAGCCTTATCTTTGTCAAGTTTGGTGAAGCATGGGATCTGTATCCCATACAGCAGATGGGTGTACCCTGGGCTGCTCAAGCCTTAAAGAAAAGTTTAATCTTCTTGAAAATGGATTGTCTCTGACCTGGGAATAGATATATAACAGCCATATTGTCAGGCATTTTATAAACTTTACTGGTCAAAAGGCTGCTTATTACTGTATATTACTGCTTATACCCAAAATTAGGAAAAGAAGGGAGGTGCCAAGGTAGGCAATTCAGAATTAACAAGAAGTTTGCTCTTTTCTTCTTTTTTTAAAAAGGAAGTCTGTCTTTCACATGGCCTTGGTTTGAGATTTTCAATTATTTTGTTACAGTATGTTTTGCTTTTACAAAATCAAAAGTCTTTATAAGCTTTTAAAAGAATCATATAAGATATTAATTGAAACTGTCACAGGGCCTGTTGATTGATCATTAACAGTTTTGTATCCTGAATCCCTTTGGTATTTGCTGCTGCCCCTGAATACTTTGGTTGTTTTGGGGCATATTTTCTTCATTTTATAGAACTCTGCATTGGGCAGGAGGGTCTGTTTCCACAGCTAAGTGTTTACCTTACAGAACTAAATTACTATTAGCTGTCAGCGAGACTGAAGTAATATTTTTGAAGAAAAGTGAAACTGCATCTCAGTTTGATCCTGATGCTTTTTGACATTTCAATTAAAATGCCAAAATAAATGTCTTAATTTATTTTTTAAACAGAAATCTGCTTTTTGCTTTGTGTTTTGAAAACAAAAAAAAATGGAAAATTTTAAAGGAGAAAAAAATATGTTTCTCTAAAAGAAAAATCTGCGGTAGTTCAAATAGCTACTTGCAGTATTTAATAAAATCAGGTTTTGAGCAACTCGGTTTAAAACATTTCTTTCTGCTTTTTTGTTTGTTTGGACTCCCAAACAAAAAGTGACGTTCAGTCAGAATTAGGAAGATGTTTCAAGTTGTAGTTACTGTATTTTCCATCCAAAGGTATGAATGTATCCATGTTTTCTTCAGACTGGGCTTTTGTTAGCTGAAGACCTATGAGAAAAACAGGCTGAATTTTGCATTCTATCTCAAGCCCTCACCAGTCTGAGGTTTGCACATTTTACTCAAAGAACACTTGCACATTTTGTTTTCCATTAATTTATATTAGGTCAGGGCTCAGATCTGTGAGTTGTTCTTCACTGAGACATACATGTTTTCTGCGAGTGAGGACTGCAGGGTTGGGATTTAGGAATAAGATTTCATTGTGGTGTTATAAACAGATTTTGTACTGTATTCATATGGATTTTTCCCTTCTACAGGAAATAGTTAAGGTTTGGTAGGATTCTTGCCATTCTAGTGCAAGGTGCTAGTTATCAGAGGTGGCAGGCAGAATCTGCCCTTGCAGGAAAAAGAATCAAGTAGAAGAGTATAACTAAACAAAAGGAAAAGGTGGAAAGACAGGAATTAATTCTTCTTTTCTACAATCGAATTACAGCCATCAATAAAATCTTTAAAGCTTCTTCTTTGGAAGCAGATAAAACTGCCCTTGTATTGTTTCCATATTTAGCTAAGTCTTTGTCTAGTAGATACAGAGGATGAAAAAAAATAAATGAGAATGAAGATATAAAAAAGCCAAAGCAATTAAACGTCTGATCATGTAATTAATCTGGTATGAACTTGCTATCATGATGGATTTAAATTTTTCCAGATATTCTCCCTAACAATTTTTCCTCAACCTTGTTATTCAATAGCTGTTTTTCTTCAACAGGAAGGACTTTCTCAGTGACACTCGGAACTGAAAAGAACAGAATTTCTGAAACTCTGCAAAGTAATATGGTCAGCATAAGGAAACAATGGAGTGTTGTGGGTGAGTGCAGAATATGGTGCCCTGATCTATTTTAGTCTGGTGGGTAAAAATGTGTGTTTAAAATCTTGTAGTTAAATGCTGCCATGCTTACAAAACTGTGCATGACTTTAGAGAATAGTTCCCAGTGAAGGCAGCAGGCCTATTTGCTTTCAGGCAGCTGCCAAATCAGGGGCATCACAGTGATTTTGAGCGAATTACAGGAGAAGTACCTGCCATTACCACACATGCAAATTAAAAAGAAAAAAACCCAACAATTCATTTGTTCATTCTTACTTTTTATTGTGTTCCTGTAAGAGAGTAGTAATGGAGGAAACTGAACTTCTGTAGGCATGGAGGGTGACTCCTTTCCTCTGAAGCATGCTCAAGGGAGAGCAGCTTTCGGGACCTGTGGAGTGTGGTGAACAGGAGAGCCACATCAAGGAGCTGGGAGGATATTACTTATGTGGAGAAACTGGGAGGAAGCAGAGAACAAAAAGCCAGGTCTTGGGTAGAAAGAACTAAGGACTGGAGAGGACAGGGCAGTTTGCATCTCAGGAAGGCACTGAGCTGGATGGAAAACAAGCTGCAAGAAAGAGCACACCTATAAGGACATAGTGGACAGCTAGAAGCAGTCCATTTTTAGTTCCTGGACTTTTAACCTCGTTACTTGGAATTGTTTCCATCTGAAAAAATAAATCATGAGAGTTTATATTTGATCATTCCTGTCTTTTATTAGTTTAAAAGCAATTCGGTATTCTTTGGGAAGCTCAGGGTAGAAAAAAGTGTAGGGTGAAGTCCAGTTTACTTGGGCTATTGTCACATCCATTCCATGCTTTACTGAAACTGGAAGAGGAGGATGAAAGCTCACAGTTTTACCCAGATGTATGATAGAATAAGTAAAAGAAAAGTCAACAATCGGCAATGCTTGGCTTTCTGGATAACAACCAGTCTGTCCATCTCTGGGGAATCAAGCAGGTGGATTTTAAATGAGGTTTATTTGGCTTGTCAGTAAATTAGGCAAATAAAGAAAGTGGTTATCAATGTTTATGCCACATGAAGGCACTCTGAAATAATAAGAGAGCATACAGGCTCAAATGTCTGCTGTTTACTCAAAATCTGACTGAGACTGAAATTTCTGGTAATGCAGAATTTCTGTCTGTAAAAAGACAGCAAATTCAAGTTTTGCCAGATCCTCTAATATGAAATATAACTTTAAAAAAATTATCTTCTGTGCTGAGATCAGAACCGTGTGTTAAACTTTTTTATCACATCTTGTGATGGGTTTGCCCTTGGCTGGGGGCAAACCACACACCCACTCATGCAATTCCTCCCCCACCCGAGGACAGGGGAGAGAATTAAAGGGGTAAAGGGAAAAAAGGACTCCTGGGTTGAGATAAGAACAGTTTAATAACTAAGCTACAATATATTGAAAATAATACTAGATACAAATATACAAATGAGTGACACAAAGCGATACTGCCCCCCCATCTGATGACCAAGGCTCAGCCTGTTCCCAGCTAATGATCCCAGAGCAGGGAGAGTCCTGAAACCGCATTCACGGAATGGAGATAACAGTCTGAGCGTCCCAGACCGAGAGCTGACCAGGATGGGGAGGGGAAAGGCCTTGGGATAGCGACCACCTGGAGCGAGATGACCTGGAGCAAAAGAGATCCGGAACAAAAAAAAAGGCCAATCTTCCGGAGGGTCCTCATCTATATACTGGGCATGACGTGTATGTTATGGAATACATTATTGACCACTTCAGGTCTCAATCTCTAACCTAAGATCAAATCCTGGGCTAGTAACTGGGGCTGTGCTCCCTCCCAGCTTCTCCTGTTTGCAGACAGCCAGAGAAGCTCAAAGATCTTGGCAGCTGCATAAACATCACTTTTCATCAGCTGTCTTCTGAGCACAAATCCAAAACACAGCCTCTTGCTAGCTATTATGAAGAAAGTTAACTCTGTCTCAGCTTAACCCAGGACACATCTACAAACCTTTTTTGCTTCATATATGGAGACCGAAGTTCTGTAATAATGAATTGCTTCTGTTTCACTGGACTTCAGGAAGAAGGAAATATGTCAGAATGTACAATCATGTGAGTTGGTAAGAGTGAATCAAAATGCAGCACCTGAACCTGAAGATTGGATTTTGATCTGCTATGAATCTCTCCCATTAAAAGCTAAAGTACCCTTTTCCCCAGACCTCTTCTAAAATAGAACAAACTATGTGGAAAAAACCCCATATTCTGGCTGTGGCTTAAATAACAGAATTCGGGAGAGCTGAGGGGTAAGACTTGCACTTGATTCTTATTTCTTCCAGTTTCTCTCCATATACTCAGGTGAAGATGAGCCTTAGTTTTGAAATTCTTGGCTTGTCTCACTTTGCATCACAATTACTGTGTTTTGTGAACATCGTGGGTTTTGCTTGAAATGCTTCATTTGATCTGAGATTGGCTCAAGGCAGCAGATCTGAAAGTGTAACTGAGCTTGCTTTCTCTCCTGCATCAATCCAAGAGGATCAGGTGATAGGGGGTGCCTGGATGCTGTTAGTTCATTTACATGTGAAGAAGATAACTTCAGTTTATTCCCCTGCTACATACTGCAAAAAATAAGCTATGGTCTCTGAGGTAATAGGGTTTGATAGAGTTGTTAGCAGTATGCTGTGAACAAAAATTGTTATCTAGCTCGAACTTACTGTTGTATCCACTGCGGTGATCTTGCTTGATTAAACTAACACCTGATAAGAAAATTTATGGCAAATCTTAATTCTTTTCAGGTGCTTGCAAAACTCTTCCTATAAGTTCCATGGGAAGCAAGTGGAGCTTCCCTTGAAATGAAAGACAGGGTTTCCAAATCACTTTGAGGGCTTTTCTGCTAGCTGTAGGGATGGAGGAGGGTATTTGTCTCATTCCCTGTGGCAGCAGAGAATTTCAGATTTGTTGGCACCTTAAACTATTCTGCTTTTCCACTCGGTATTTTTGAAATGTTTTAGTCGAGGCAAGACAGGGTGGTCAGAAATCAGACACAACCTGACAGATGGCAGGAGAGGTTTCCAAAAGCATCTGAAGGACACTTGGGGAAAAAATTCCTCTCTGAGCTCAGATACAAGAAGGAGAGTCCAAGCAATTCATGTGGGCTGCTGCCCACAAATTAGCCCTTATCTCTTGTCTTTCAAGTAAGAACAGAAAAATCTTGTGCTTTTTACAGAGAACTTGAAAATAAAAAATTCTACATAGCCTGGCTGCTTATAGCAGAGCTTCCCAGCTGTGATGAGTGGCTTTGGGAGCTTCCTCTTTGGGGTGCCAGTCCTGGGGCACCTCAGCAGGGCCTCAAGTGCTCTGAGCACCTAACTTCTGGAAATCAAGCAGTTTGTTTTAAGCCTCTGAAATCGTAGGCACTTAGCTTTCTTTGAATGTCTTTGTCCTGGGGATTTACAAAGCAACAGACCACAGGTTTTGTTTGATTTTTAGGGAACAGTGGGACTGGGATGAATTTAATTTCTGGTGTTTTTCACTTGCAAACAATAAGAAAAAGCTCCTCATTTTAAAAAGCACTTTGCTCTCCTTGTCCTACTGCCTATCTGTGTATAATATACCGTAAAGGAATATGAAACAAAAGGCACTCTGTCTAAACAGCTATGCCAAGTCTAAGACCATGTTAAGGAAGCCTGAGTTGAGCACTTTTCCCCTTTCCCCCACTGTTTGAACTATTCTTGCCTGAGTGAATTTTCTGGCTTCATGTCTTTACATTCCTGATTTCTCTATGCATCCTTCCTCCAGAGCTCCTGCCCAGACCCTCTTTCCTGAAGGGATGTTATGTTTCCAGGTCATTTACTGTCAGAAAAGTTTTAAGCTCAGGCGGTGTGGTTGCATCTCCATAAAACCATTGGTCTCTACTCTCCTTTTTCCGCTCTTTCATGGCTGGTTTCTTTTTCCTTATTGATTCCCTGTTTCTTAGTAATTCTGCCTCTTTTGAAGGTCTTTATGTTAAGTGAGGCACATACTTAAGATCTGTTCAAACCACGGAAGGCTTGTTTGTGTGTTGACAGGTTTTTCTGAACTGAGGCTTCTCTCAGGAATACCTGATATATTTTCTGGCCTTAAAGAGTCAACAGTTCATCACCTCTTTTTAGCACATTGGCAGTGAGACAAAGAGCTTGGATGTTTTCTTCCTGTTTTTGGCAGAGGGATGTTCCACCATCATGGTGGAGGCTTTGAAAGGGAAGGTGGTTCTTACAGTGGAGGGATGACCTTCCTAATTTCAGAAGGTCTGAGGTGGGCTTCATCAATTTTTGTAATAAAACATGGATCAAAAAAAGGGAAGACAGCAGGGTGAAATCTATAGCGGTAGTCAATGGGGCATCTTTGCTGTGGAGGTGGTGAAGGAAAGTAGGTTTTGGCCTGTTGTTCTCCCATATAGCATTTCATTCTTAATGTACAGCTGCCACAGAAGATCTGTGTACGTACTGCAGTTCCCTGACGAACTGATTCTGGTTCCTGATGTGGTTATGCAGCTGTTTTCCCCAGGCAACAGATGCTGCTCTGCCAAAAGGTGTGGTCCTTTTTCTTTTCACTCCTGTGCCCTATTTGTGAATGTCCTTGCGGTGAAAGGAAAAGGTTAGTTTTTAGCTGGATCCATCTGCCTCATTGTGCACCCGCGTCAAAACTCAGGTGGTAGAGAGGAGGGGTCGTTAGGAATTAGCAGTTAGGGTGCTGAAACTGGCAGTGGGAATTGTTTCTGATTCAAACATGTAAATTGGTTCTGGTTCAAACACATATATACTCAGGGCCCAGTGTAGATTCCTGAAGCTGATAGAGAGTAAAATGGAGTGGAGTATTTGCCCTTCAGTATAGCCATAACAAAGGGTTTGTAACCTTCCAAATGCTATGTATGACATCCATGGCACTGTAAAGCTAACATAACATGAAACGTGACTTTGGAAGAAAGCTGGCTTCTGAATTGCATGTGTGAGTGCATGTGTGTTTGTATATTAAGATGACCTTTCTAGTAGAAAGTATAGGTCTTTGCAGTCCATTCATTTACAAGTGTGTCTTTTCTTTCTGTACATGTCCTCTCCCGTGTGTATCTCCAACCTGGATCACTACAGGCTAGAACTAAGCAAAAGAGGAATAGCTAACAAAAACATTTCCCATTTTCCTGTATTTTTTGTTTGTTTGCAAAAAGTGAAATCCATGTCTCTCAAGCTCCTTTTATGAATCAGAGTGATGTCGGGCATCTTCTTGTGGGAAAAATGCTTATGTCTTTCCTAAACCATGGTCAGGTTACTAGGGAATATTGTTGGCTTGATTTTTCCAGCTCTGCACACTTACAAAGCTTGTGTTAAAAACCGTGAGCTCCCCAACACCCAGTCTGTCTTCCACCCCTACCTCTGTCTCTTTCAATCACCTGGATTCAGGCCTTTCTCATGTGTTCCTTGTCCAGGTCTCCAGTAAGCACCACATCACAGAGGGTACCCAAACCCGTTGCCCTCTCTTTCTGTCCTTCACAGTTCAACCTGGTGCTGTAGTGAGCTGTGTGGAGAAATATTTTCATGTGATACTGGTGTCAGTGTAGACTAAGCTCAAACCACTGTATGCAGAGAAGTCCTGATCATTACTGTCAGTGATTAGAAAAGGTCACCTAAATCCTTTACAGGAGTGTATGTCCAGCTGCAAAAAAAGTCTTTATATCTCTTTTTTTTCTTGCTCTGAGCTAATTGAAGCTTTGATCACCTGGGTTTCAAAAGATGCCTCACCATTTTAGTTCTTGAATAATAGTAAAGTGCATGCTTCTCTCACAGCTTTTGTCTTCATTAGGTATTTTCATGTCTGGGTAAATGAGGAACATGACTCTTTTTGAAGACTATAGTGTAGGTTTATAGGGAATTACAGACCATTACAAAGGTCTGTAGTCATTTAGGAGTTAGCGTATGGAACATTTCACTTTATTTCAGCTGTTGTCCATTTAAATTTTACCAAAAGATGTTTTTCTCTTGCAGCCATTTATTTTTCCTGATGATGCCCTTTTTGTTTATTTAGGGAGAGGCAGCACTTTGGGACCTGTGCTAGGGCTTCTAGTGAGTGCGTACTCCCCAAACACAGAATAAAAAGACCACAGTTTTCTACAGAATTTGGTCTTCCCACTTCTTTTAGTATGAGCATGCTTGTAGAAGTCACAGGCTGTCCTACTAGCTAACATACAGACCCCAGATTACTCGTTGGAGAGCACTCAAAAGCACATTATGAACAGACTGTCTTAATTTGCCTACACCACGTGCTATTAGGAGAACAAGTGGTGCTGTTCCTTGTCTCTTACTGAAATTTAAAGTGTTTGTTTTAGAGTGTGAGGACTGTCTTCATTGCTGTGGGTATGATTTCTCCAGCAGGTTTTGCTGTCTTCCATCAGGCAGAGCTAGTGCCTGGCCTGTGATGCAACCCCTACAACAGTGCTCGGAGACCAACCTGAAGGAAAGTGTTGCAAGGCAAGCACCCCTCCATGGAGGGGCGGGAGGAGGTGGGGCTGCACCAGAGGCTTTCAATAGCAGAATAAATAGGGCAGTGCTGTCCAGTCAGTCCAGCACACCCGCTGTGTCTCTGTTCTCTTCCCCTGTAACCTGCAAAAGTATATTGTCTGCACCAAATCTTGAAGAAATACGTACAAGCAGATTTTTGTTTTGTCTTGTTTTCTTTAAAATTTAGTTACCGATCAGCAACTTTCAAGATGACAAGAATTTTGACAGCTTGCAAAATGATGAAGACTTTGAAAGGCAGATTGGAGTTTTGCAATGTGTCTGCTGATCACTGGAGTTTCTCAAGGACTGGTACCAGGTTGTTGAACATCAAGGTAACAGTAACTGAGCTACTGTGGTTTAGTAGGCGTGTTTGGCATGCTAAGAGATATCTCGCTGCAGATAACAGGGCTTACTTAGATACTTAAAATTGAACCAAAGGAGATTTGCCTGAACCCTAAGCAAGGGGGTTGCTTGGCTAAATGGTTTTATTAGCTAAGCAAACACACTTTTTGTATAGTCTGGAATGGAAATTATAAGGTAAATTGCACCAAAAGGTGGAAGTTCAGGGTTTCAGTTAATTATTATATGGTGTTTTCTTCAGAAACACTCCACCCTTCTGTAGGACTGATAGCTAATAGAGCAGACCTTTCAGTCCACATGAGCGTGAATCAGCTAGATATTTAAAAGCATGCATCACTTGAAGCATGTGATTAATCCTATTGGATCCACAAAGGGTCCATTTTCAATATACTGGAAACCATGGTGGCTGTGAGATAAATTGGAGAGGTAAACAGCTCTTTGTGAATGCATCACTGTATCAGCTCTTGATTTTTTGGGGCTGAAACCCCTTACTTCATTTCGTTAACCCTCTTCTCTTCTTTGTTACAAGAGCTGCATGTGACCAGCTTTACTTGTGTAACTCGTGCAGGTGTGTCGGAGCACAGCAGGGACATGGGACTTTCTGTGTGAATTTATATCACTGGCAGTATTTTGTCATCATGCACTTTGCTTTGAAAAGGGGATCTTGCAACTTGGCCTGGTGACGGCCTGTAGCACCAGTATAGTAGAACAGGAGTCCATGAAGGTACACCGAAGTTCACTCGAGTTTTGGAAACTGTCAAGCCAACTAAGCATTACTGAAGGGTTCTGTTGGAATGCCATCCACACTTCTCTCTATTGCCTCTGATACCTCTCTTGCTTTTTGGAGCTGGCTCAGTTATTTCTGCCATGCTCTGTAGAGTACAGCAGTTGAAGGCTAGGTGAGGCACAGAGAAGTGAGTTCGAAGACACATCAGTCTGTGGTTATAAGTCTGCTGCAGTAGAAGGCATCTTGCACTGGTGAAGCTTTGTAGCCCGTGATTAGGATTGCTGGTTCAGCTTTTGATGAGACACTGTCTTTCGTTACGCAACCCAGGATAATTCTGGCAGGCACCTGTAGCAGACTGGATCTGATGCATTCTTGTACTGATGGATTAACATCTGAAGTCTGGATTTGTCATCTTAAGTGACAGATTGATGGAGTCACTCATTCAAGGACTGCATGGTAACAGACCTACAAGGTCATATCTCATAATGCTGAGGCATCCAATTAAGAAGTTTTCATGCTTATGGAAAGCTGCTGCCCTGCTCTGATGAAGTTACAGTACCAGCTGTTCCAGCATCTTCCTAATGCTGTGCGTGTAAAGCTGAGGAGTCATTGCTTAAAGCCAACGGTGCCAATGCTGAAGGCAAGGAGAATGAATACCTAGAAAGAAATTAATGCCAAGTGAAACCCCTCGGAGCTATCTCCCAGCAGTTGCAAGTATACCCCAGATGGATCAGAAGGGATTGGGCCCTCTTTCTGTTTCGGGGTGTATGAGAGGATTTGTTGCAGGGTGGCCAAGACCTACTGTGCATCTGAAGTGCCGAGTGCGGTAGAACATTTGTACCTTCACTGTGACTAGCTGGCTCACCATGTTGTGTGATGCTAGCCAGCTAGCCCCAAAAGTCTCTCTCTGACATGTATTATGTGACATCTTCTGCCTTGGCATTGACACTGGAGAAGTGTCCTTATTAGACTTGAGTTTAATGCTTGCAGGAGTTTGTGCAGTGTAAGAGTGGATGCTTGAACTCATGGAGATTAAGGCAGCTTAGAAGTAGTGTAGTTCAGGAGCCTGTTTAGAGATCTCAGCTCAGGTTTTTAATGCCACCTTTGCCAGGGGCCACATGATTCTGTTTCAATTTAGAATCTGGAATACAAAAACTTGAATCTTTCCTGGCCTGGGGCTTTTGCTTTAAGACAGTGTCAGGCTTATACACCTTTTTCCATAGGACCTACAGAAACAGAAGTGGACAAGACTCTCTAATATACATATGCAAGCAGTAAAGCAGCAGGCTTGAGGGAAAATTTAAGGAAAATGGTTGTAAAAAGCCAACCTATTGTATAGCTTTGTGTCAGAGTGTGGAAGTTAAGTGTAGTTGTGAGACAAGTGACCAAGTAGTGACTTATGGCTGGTTTTAGTATTCCAGCCATCATTAGGGGTAATGGATATTTGTAAGAAGTTTGAAGAAAGAGTGAAATGCAAAGTAATTTAGGTGTGGGGGCTAATGGCAGTGTAGATAATGATCTCATTCTCTCATTACTACAGGCTTAAATGAGCATTTAGTTGCCTTTTATTGTTTTTTCTCAGTGGGCTGTTTTAGGGAGTGTAACAAAATACAATGAAAACATGTTTCTAACCTATACATAAGCTAAGTAAAGTATTAGAGAGCAGGAGGGAGAGGTGGTCATTTTGGTAGTCTGCCTAATAATTCTTCTCCCAAGACTGTTTTCTGTCCAGTTAAACTTAGTATATGTGGGGAAATACCGCTGTAGGTGAGCAGTCTACGATATGGGGACTCACAGGTCCGTATTTCCCTATTGCATGCCATCCTTCAGTTCTAAAGGAGAGATGGAGCATCCACAGGTGAAAGAGGGGCACAGAGAGCAGATTGGAGACCCCTGTGGGCTCTCTGTAGGGGTGCTTGGCATCACTGGTTTCAGGGTAATCAAGCTTCTTTATAATTCAGGAAAAGGCAGAGAGACTGCAGCTCGAAGCTCACATAATTTAATGTTCATCTGAGGCCAGTGTAGTTAAACGGGGATGTAAAGAGTCGTACAAACAATAAATAGGTGGCTTGTAACAGTACAGCTGGCTCAGTAAGGAGAGGATTGGGGGAGCTATAAAAACCACTATGAGAAAGCTAAAAATATAGTTAGAAATGAGAAGGAGAGGAGAAAATATTTTTTGCTCACTGGCTTTAGAAACTATTTCAGATTACTGTAAAAGGGTTTTTCAAATATATTTTGAGGCAGGTGGAAAGTAACTGAGAAAATGACTGCAAGGGAAGCAGAGAGATGGGTGAGGAAGTGAAAGATCAGTCACTATCTACTCCGCTCTTCTCCCTCTGGAGGTGAAAGTGAAGGGGAGGTAAAATGGGGCCTGTTCCCCTAGAGAGGGGGAGAACTTAGTGAGCTGGTACTGCGGGGAGGAAAGGGGTGCTGCTCATTTCCTTGGGTGCTCACTGACTTCTGCTAGCTGCCTCACCTCTCTTGGTTCCCCCTCCTCCTTTAACTTTTGTCATGAACAAATATTTGCAGCATTCTTGTGAACACCCTTAAGAAGAGTTCAAATTGTAGGAGCTGTGACTTTTGCACCGTGGTACCTGTGTTCTGTTTCTGGCTTTGCTTTCTCTTTGGCTTGGATGGTAGAAGAACTAATCCAAAGCTTCTCTCTAAAGTTAGCTTAAGTGTGAATCTTCTTTGGTGTATCCCAAGACACTGACCTGGCTTTCGATTCATTTTTTTTTTTTATTCCTGCCCTTTCTTCTTCTCTTAATTTTAGCCAGAAGCAAATGTGCTAAAATAAAATTTTATATATATATATGTGTGTATATATATAAAAAGGGGTTGGCAAAGAAAGTCTTGACTGTTAGCAATGTCCAAATGGATTTCCAGCCTGTGATGGCATAGTGCTCACTAGAAGAGACATTTTTCTGTCAAAGAGAAGACTCCTCCTTTGTTGGGGGTTATTTGGTCTTGAGAGAGTCGATGTAGCACAGTCTTGGCACCGGCTTTCTACTGTAGAAAAAATCTGGTGGCTTTTGGCAGCTCCTGCGCTTCTGATATGTTGGCTGTTACATAGCCAGACAGATCTGTGTGCCAAGCAAAGTAGCAGAAGCTGTTGTGCTGCGTGGAATTATGGCCTGACTTAGAAAGGAGATGTTTTATCATCTTCTTACTGGAGGGAAACAAACTGGCCTGTGCTGAAACTGAGTCCCAGCTGTGTCCCTGCCGTACTTCAGTGCCTGTTCTGGTTTCAGTACTGGGCATACTCACAGTCCTTCAGCAGTCCAGCATTCAGGGTTCAGTTTGGCCTTGTCAAGACAAACAGGGATTTCTTTCAGGGGGAAAAGCTTGACTTCCTTGACTGGTTACTCTGTGAGGCAAGTAGAAAAGAGGAAGAATTACCTGTTCACTTTCCAGTACAGGAGTTATAGCAGACATGCTTTAAAAAGCAAATTGTACTGCAGATCTTTTAAATTTTACATATCTTTTTCATCCATCCTGTAGATGGGAAGGGCTGCTAGAGCAGGGAACTGACTGGAACTAAATTAATCAATTTTTTCACTTTCTTATTGTTTTGGTTTTTTTGTTAACTGCTACAGTGCTTTGTTTGCTTCATGTGTGCAGTGTTTAGTGAAGTGGGAGTTAACTCTTCAAGTTACTTTGACAAAGTGCACAAAATTTAGCAATATTGCAGCAACAGCATGACCCTTTCTGTTAGCCATCTCCATCCTCAAAGCTCTTCAAGAAGCCTGCAGCATCTCTGGAGCACAGGGAGCTCTCCTAAAGGTAAGACTACTGGTGTGTAGGAAGGAGAAATCAGAGGGCAAACAGTCTGTCTCACACTGCGGGTGTGTGTGGAAGAAACATTATGTCTGAGACTACAAGAGAGATTTATCTGAGAGTACATGGGGTGCTTCTGAGAAGGGGGGAGACAACAGGACCTCATGGAAGCTCTGAGGCTTTTGTTTATTTCTTGCCTGTTGTTCTCTTGAAAGTGAAAATGTCTCCCAACTAATCCCTGATTGAGCCAACTGGCCTTCTTTATAGCCTGTAAATCACTTTTCACATTAAAAACAAAACTGAAAAGACAAGGTAGGCTGGCAGCTTAGGGATATGGTAACACCTCCGCTGGAAATGTAAGCAAGAATAATTGCTTCTAGAATGCTTAACAAACAAACCAACCACTTAATTAAGAATAGTAAATCAAGTAAGGGAGGGAAGCATTTGAACATTTATTCCTTGCTGTAGCTGAACTGGCAGGCAGATTACTGCTGCTTGGGGACATTTTTCTGCATTACTTGAACACTGTGTAGGGGCTCTAATAGTACAATGGGGGCTTCTGTTTGACAGCAATTATTTCTTTGCTGGAGTGTAGAAAGGCAGGTGGTCTGTGGTGGGAGGAAAGACATGCAGATTCCTGTCCACTACCATAGTGAGGGTGAGGCTCTAAAGGTCACAGTAATTACTCTGGATTTTGGCCCTCAGGAGTTAGATTGATTTTAACTTTTCTGGTCATTCCACCATTGTGGACTTTGCTTCCTGAAGGATTCTCCCAGGCTCTGTTTGCAGTTGGGACTGTGATTCAGGTGATTACCCCAACTTGTTCCAGCGAGTGGCAGGGCTTGCTTGAACTGGAGCTGATATTTGGGTGGACTCAAACATGTGTCCTGCTGGGGGAAGAGTTCCATCTCTTGAAACCAAAGCTGGGAGAAACCAGTTCCTACATTCAGTCTCCCGTGTCAGTGGTGTGGGCTGGTTTTCCAGCAGGCTTCAGAAAGGGCAGAGGTCCTGTCCAAAGCTCGATCTGAGGCACATGGGTGACCTCTGTGTTTTGTCACGCTTTGGGTATGTGGCAGCTTTCTGTAATGAGAGGCTTAGTAAGAATAGGGAGCTGACCAAACTGTAATTCTTATTTGGGCTAAATCTAGGAGGTTTAGCCACAAGAAATATATTTATGACTGGAGGAGGGGGGGTGATTTTAGTGTTGCTGACTATCCCACTCAATGATGTGGGGAGGCTCAGAAAATGATGGCTAAACCTTTTGAGAATGACTGGTTGTTTGACATTAATGAGGAAAAAATGCAAGGGTAAAAGCATCCCAGATGCACAGAATTCAATTACCTGGCAGTGCAGTTTGATTTTTAGTGTGTTTTGCAGTACATTAGTAATTGATCTGTGCAGTATTTATAACTACAGAGGAGCTCTAGATGAATGTTTGCCATGATTGTTACAAAATGTTCAATGCTGGGAATGAAATTTCTCCTTGCTGTGATTGTTCATTTGATTTATGACTAATGGAAAGTAGTTCTCCTGCTCCTTTCTACAGCAAATTGATCTTGATTCTTCTTTAAAAAAATCCCAGTAAGAGGAGCTGTTGTGTAAAAACCCCAACATGAAGTTAAGCCATGAAGAGAGGTGCTTGTCTGGAGGACATGCTTGGCCCATCTCCTGTGGCACAGACCATTGGGGTTTCTGCACTGGTGGTCGCTCTGTGACTGCAGCTCTGTGCCCAGGAGGCAGCTGTACTGGCATTCCAGAAGTGGAAGTTTCTCAGGGCCCAAAAGGTTCTTTGTCCAAATTCTTTTAAGCCCAGAAATTAATTGGCAAATCTATTTCCAGTTTTGCTTACTCTCTCTCTCTTCCGCTGCATGTCATTGGTGAGGGAATCTCCTCACCAATTTGATGTGAGTAGACACCAGTGTCTGAGGGAATCTGTTGTATTTCTTGTTTTTTTGGTAGAAACTGGAATTCCCAGGTGGTTTCCCATTCAATTCCTGGGCAGGCTAAGAAAGGTTTCATTTCCAAATGAGGCAAAAGATGGTGTGTTTAATCTGGTATACACAAAGAGCCTGTGCCACTGAGTCTCTTAATGACTTTTGTAGAAGTCACTGTCTGTGTCACTGCTGTAAAGTAGTGATTAAGTCATTACGGGACCCCACAGTTAGTGTGGAACTTGGTTCTGTTTAAATACTCTCTGAAAGAGGTGCAGTTTTCTGTGAAGTTTTCCTCTGGGCTTCTTGTTCCACACCTACTTCATCCAGCACAATTTATGCCTACCCTGAGGTAACTGAGACTGTGAGTGTCTGTCTGATCTGTGAGTTCCTCTGTTCTTGTGTCCTACAATGGAACAGACTGGTATTTTGAATGTTGCTGTCTGACACCTGTCCAACTAAGCCTACACTTCTTTTTAGCAGCTTAGCTGTACAAGTTGCAACAGAAGTTAAACACCTATGAAAGATCACAGCTGGATGAGAGCCAGTATCCTCAGCAGCAAGCCTTGAGCAAACGTCGAGGAGAGAGGCAATCCTTTCCCTTCAGAGTTGTGACAGTGGTTAGTTGCAAGATATAATGGGTGGAAAAAATTACCAAAGTGATATGGAAGGAGCCAGGGTGATCCCACAGTAATAGCAGCACATGCTCTTGCTGTGTGTTTGCCAGCTGCCTTGCCCTCATTAGGAGCACAGTGTTTTCCAGGTGTTAGAAAAAGCATCAGGAGACCAGTAAAAGGGACAGTATCTTGGCAGCTGGGAGTGGGAGAGGGGCAGGAATACTAACAATGTGAGACATGAAAGGCAGGTCTCCTAGATGTTACCTGTGTAAACATCAAGGCTTTTCCTCCTGTGTTTGAGTCTCTTCATGTGCATTTCTCTAGGCGCAGACAGCGAACTTGGTGCTGGAAGATGGGACGAAGATGAAGGGCTATTCTTTTGGCTATCCATCCTCTGCAGCAGGGGAAGTCGTATTCAACACTGGTCTTTCTGGGTAAGGCAAAAAAGCAAATCAGCTATAAGGACCAAAACTTCTCTGGGAGCTTGTTGAAGTGTGAAAGCTGCCTTTTCCAAGCTTGTGGTGTCCTGATCCAAGCATGTAGCATTCTGTGCAGAAAACACTGTAGTCCAGAGATACAGAGACAGAGCTAGTTAATGAAGAGACTTCAGTGACTTGTGGTGATGGGCAACTTTTAAGACTGATATAACTAAGCTTGATAGTGAGGTATGTAGAGATCTGATCACTTTCCATTCAAATCAATGTACTGCTGAGTCAGAGCAGAGGAGGTGTCTCTGTTCTCCTTCCAGTACCCTGATCAAGTATAGAGTTGAATCATCTGCAGCCTTCTGGGTAACGGAACCTGGCTTCTAAGTGCAAAATTTTTAAACCCTAAGGTTCCCAAGCTGGTCACCTGTATGACCCATCCTTTATGACATTTGTTGGCTCATACCACAGATAAGGATGCATTTAAACTCTGTGCCCTTTCCAGCTAAACGGTAGGATCAGATTCATGCCTAACCTAGTGTGACTCTGTGTCCTCTTGAGTTGTAGAAGCCAGTGGCTGGCTTAGGATGGCAACCAAATGCTGCTGGTGCTTTTGTTGAACTGCTTGAGCAGAGGAAATATGCCTGGAGGAATAAGGCTTTTGGCTAGGAGGGGAACATGTCCCTGAGGAGGTGAGACAACTCTGAGGTTATTGGTGCTTGGTTTTTAATGCAGTCATTCTTAGCTGTCTTTGCCCAGCTGCCTTGCATTCCCCAAGTTCTGCTCTCCTTTGGAGAAACTGATACTCACAGGATGAGTTTTCAAATTATTTCATTGGTGAGAATGTTAAATTGCTGTGGAGGGGAATCTGTTTTTCAAAGTTTTGCATTAGGAGGCAATTAAAAGTATTTTGACAGCACTAATTACTGGCTGTGTTAATATACCTGCCAACAAACAACTGTTTAATATAGATCAGAATGATGGAGGGCACCAGAGTTCTCTTCTAGGTGATAGATTATGGGCAATAAATCTTGTCACATCCCAGAAGTCAAGGAGGACCTGATGGATTAATTTCCTCTCCACATGTTACTGTGGCAGCAGAAGCTGTGTTTGCTCATTTTCTAGCAATTTGGAGAGGATGCCTGTGAGAGATCTTTTCTGCGCTGGGGAGTGTGTGGGCATGGAGGGAACATTCAAAATGCAAGGTTGTATCCCTGGAGCACTCTTCAGGAACATGACCTGGATTGATTTGGAGAAGAGGAAGATAAGAATTTGCAGCATTGTTGCAGATCGTACAAGCGACAGATTGTCTACCAGTCCAGGGATTGCTGTCCAGTGAAAGAAACTCTGTAGCTCTGCCTTTCCTGAGTGCAGAGATCCAGAGGATCCCAGCTGCCTCTTTTCATTGACACAGTAAAGAGGCTAAGTGCCTGTGAGAAGGAGGTGCCCAGGGTAGGGGCCTCTTACAGACAGTCTGGGCACACAGAAATTTGTCAGTACAGGGAGCAAGAGGCTAGTACGAGGGTGATTTTGCCATAGCTGCTGTTAAGCCTCAGACCACCGCTTTCTGTGGAGTGGGTGTTTCTGGGCGGTGAGTAGGGTCAGCGTGGGCTCTGTACTGAGGTGATTAGTATGCAGCTCTGCTCCTTGTCTCCTCATCCGGATTCCCACATTCTGATTCATGTCACAGAATGGAGAGGCAAAGCACTTGATGTGTGTACACACTTTCAAGCTTGAAGTAGCTAAAGCTGTTTGGAATGTGCTCATAGTACTCTAGAGGGTGGAGAGCACTGTTTTAGGGGTGGAATGTTGAATTTTCATTAGAAAAGCATGAGGATGAACTTTTCAGAAACATTTGCTCAAAAAAAAAATCCTAGTGTTGCAGCTATCTGCTTGGTATAGGAAACAAAAAGGAAAAGAGGAGATTTCCAACTAAGAAAGAAGAAGAATTACAACTCATAAAATGTCCCTATTTTTAAAACAGCTCAGTAAATGCATTTGCCTCCAAAAAATCTGTATGTTTCCCATGATATTCTAGAAAGAAAACTGATTGACAGGAATTTACTGAAAACAGGCAGACCTTTGGGCAGACACACAAGGATTGGACCTTGCAGCATCTTTGGAGTTTGTGCTCCCATCTGCTCCTCTGCTCCACGGGGCATTGTGCCTGCTGAAAGGGCGTTGCATCTCCATGCCTTCTTTGTACCCCAGCCAAACCCAATGGCTCTCTGTTCTTGTTTGCAGGTTAAAAATAACGTGCAAAGGTTAATTACATTAGCTTTGTTATTAACAAAGAGGCTTTTGGAAGCATAACCAATTGACTCGGAAGGAGAGAGCAATGCCAAATGTGCGCATGCCATGCACTTACTGCAGTTCTGTGATCGCACTGCACTTTGTGTGGTTGTTTACCTGCCGCAGGAGGTATAGATTTGAACAGCAGGACAGGCTTACCTGAAAATATTTCATGGCCATTGTTCATTTGACATGTGATTTCTCAGAGCTGGCTGGTGTGCTGCATTGTCTATATCTGCCTGCAACCATTCCGGCTTTTGTGAAGAGTTTCCCAGTGTTTGGCAATCAATCTTCTGGCAGTAAGTCCAGTGTTCCAGAAGAATGTCTCTTGCAACTTGCTGATATCTGGTAGATGGCTGGAGTTGCCAATTATGTATTGTTTAAATAATGATGACAATAATAAATTGTATTTTGTACAGGGCAGATTCATCCTGAAGTGTCTTTATGCATTTGGCTAAATATTTGTGTGGATAACTTCATCTGTTGCTAATTACAGCTGCTTTTAGGTTGAAAGACAGCAGCTGTTTAATGGATTGTTGCAACAGTATGCTACAGTGTAAGGGAGAAAGTGAAGGACTGTGTGCTAAGGTGAAACTGAAGAATAGGAGCAGGGGCATGCAGACCAAGTTTACCCTGTCCCCATCTTTGGGGTTGAAAGTGAGCCTGCATCTGCTGGATCCAGAGCTGATACTTTGCAAAATCCTAGGTTTGATCCTCCACTGCGGAAGAATGTTCCACCATGCTTTTGGATCTGTCCTTGTGGAGGAAGGTATTCAGGCAGCCACTTGAACAAAGTTGCTCTTCCTGGGGCTTGTGCCTGGGCTCAAGATATAAGGATGTGCCTTGGAGCCTTGTGATCAGGACTGTGGACTGCTGAATCCCAAAGCATTGGCCTCAACTTCCCTTCTTCAGAGATAAACAAACACTTCTGAGCACTTAGGAGTCTTGTTAGGTGAAATGTGTGTCAGGTGAAATGTGGGTGGGGACCTGGAGATTGCCTCGAAGAGAGGCCAGGCCTCTGCGGGGAGAAGCTGCAGAAGTGGTACCTTGGCAGGATATATTGACAGAATAGGTGGGAGAGAAGAACCTAGAGTAGTATTGAGGAATCCCAAAGATGATTCACAACTGCTTCCCTGATCCCCAGACAAAAAGATAAGCATATATTTGTCCAACTGCTCCCTGCAGAAAGCGCAGTTGCAGCCCTGAACATGTCAAGACCTGCAAGCTCCAGACTGAGGAAGGAGCCAAGTCCAGGCAAACAGCTCTGTTGTCTGTTGGCTTTTCAGTTTGAGCTTTCTGTTGCCACCGAGAGGGGCAAGTTGTTACATTGCGTGGAGGGAAGGAGATGGAAGGAGACAGCAATGATAAAGTATTGCCCACATGAGGTGTCCAGGGAATGACACCCTATGTTATCCGTGGGTCAAGTGATATTCTATGCACTTATTCCAGTTCTGTGATCATTCTATGCTTTGTGTAGTTGTTTACCTTGTGTTAAATCACACTGAGTTGGAGTTTGTTAATAGCTCCTTTGTTTTTCTTAAATGAAATATGAGAAGCAAAGGCCTTTCCTTGTTTTCAGTGTCAAATGTTTAATCACAGATGGCAAAGTCAGGGCAGATTCACAGATGTGTTTGCTTTTATACTGAGAGTGCTTTCACATTAATACCATTTCTGTCTTTTTGTCCTATAGGAATTCAGATCTGTCTTGTTTTCACTGGATCTTTTGTTTTCCTTTCAAGTCCAGACCAATGTACTTTTCTTCTATTGCTTCTTCATCTAGATACACTGAAGCCTTGACAGATCCCAGCTACAAAGGGCAGATTCTGGCACTGGCGAACCCCATAGCTGGGAATGGTGGAGTGCCTGACACGACTGCTTTGGATGAAATGGGCCTCAGGAGGTTTCTGGAGTCTGATGGGATCAAGGTAACAGTGGGAAAAGCAGAGCTGATCAAAGGGTGGTGCTAGCCACCTGAGGTGCGTGATTGTGTGCTCATGTGTGCAAAAGCTTGCCGACACCCTCATAAAAGTTAGAAGGAATCGATGATATTCAGCCTTTCTTTTGCTTCTTTTTGCTTCTACCTTCCTTTGGAGCAATGGTAGCAAAAACTAATCCGTCTTGCTCTGTGTACCAGGCCATGTGCTGTCTGAAAGCAGTATGTTTCCCATCAGTGACACACATGCTAAAGTTTTTGTGAACTGCTGTCCTGGATGGCTTTTTCTCCACATTCCCTTCTACCTCATATTTATCTGTGTTTTTCCAGGACTGGTTGTCACAGACAGATCAAATACCAGTGAGAATGAGAAGTTTCTGTGTGCAGAGGCTTTTCTCTCTATGCCTGTACTACCACAGGCAGGGGAGGTGACAGTTGTGTGGAGAAGGCAGTATGTGCTAGTGCGGGAACCACTATTTACACTGTGGGGCAGGGGGTATTGGCTAGCAGCAGGGCTGTGTCCATGCAGTGGTGGCAATACTGAAAAATGGAACAAAACCAGTGAAATTCTGTATCCGTCCTGAGATGAAATGACTCCTTTATAAAGTATCTAACTCCACTGGAAAATGGAGTTGACTTTTGAAATTAAATGCCACTTAAAACAGAAAAACTTTCTTAAACAAAAAATGAATCAAAATGAAACGTTTTGTCTTGTCTTAAATTTCCATTTTCTTTCTAATGGGAAGTGTTTTTTCAGTTCAGTGCAATTTGTAGATTTGTTTACCTGGAAGACATGTTATTTTATGAACTTCCTGAGTAGAGCATCCCAGGTACAGTCATGACAGAGCACTGAAGTCTTCGCCCCTTTTCCGGGTCCCTGTTCTGTGCACTCCCTCTGCGAGGACTCAAGTTGCTGTCTTTTAGTTATATAAGAGCAGCCACACCATGTCTGCCTAGTCTTGTCCTGTCTGAGATATGGTTTGCAGTGGGTGAATAGTGAAAACTCAGAAAGTACAGGACAGGTACAGAGTGATCCTTCAGTGAAAAATGCTGTTTCTTCTCTCTGCAGGTTTCAGGGTTGCTGGTGCTGGATTACAGCCATGAGTACAGCCACTGGCAGGCTGCTAGGAGCCTGGGAGAGTGGTTGCAGGAAGAACAGGTGAGTAATCTAGAGGTAACTATGAGAACAGACCTGTGTGTATGGGACCAGAGGAAAGAACTGCTTTGAGCTGGTAGCCACTCTTCTCCTCCAATGTCTTCACCAGTCTGCACTGGGCTCATTCTGTGTTTCTTAGTTCTTTGATTCTTCGTCCATATATCTTTTTCAGGGTGCAATGATGTTTCCAAAATCTATCCAGAAGGAATGTTAATTAAATGGGGATGTTTGGTTCTCCATAAAAACGATACACATTAGATTATATTCTGTTCTCTAGTCAGATGTTTCTGTAGTGCTGCTCCTAGCGCTTGCCACAGTTGTAACCTCAAGAGATGTTAGCTGCAGAACCCCCCTGACTTGAAGCTGTGGAAGTCAAGGACGTGCGAGCAGACTGCCACTGACTTGTGACAGCTGGGACGGTTTTGTGCTCATGAGTAAGGCAAAACGAGGCCCAGAAATAAGACAGTTGTTTGCCACGTTAACTTTTTATTTTGTAGTTTTTAGTGCAGAAACTGGATTTGAAGAACTAAGCTGTTTATGAGTGGGAATAGGGAGAAGAAATGAAGAACTGGAAGGGACGCACCAGTGGTAATAGTGCTGCTGAGAGCCCGAGCTCCTTCAACAAGGAAATGTTCATCTCAGCGAAGTGATCTGGCTGCTGTCTTCCTCTGTCTTAGCTGCTGGTTCTCTAATTTATCCTTGTGTCTTCTTCAGGTGCCTGCTCTGTACGGGATTGATACCAGAATGCTGTCCAAATTAATTCGTGGCAAGGTATGATGTGCTTCCCTTGATCCAGTTGTGTTAACCTTACCATTGCTGGGCCCATTTTCTAACAGTGCAGCAAACCTGAGGTGGCAGTGCTACTGCTGGGCTGCCTTCCCCTCAGATGTTGCTCAGCTCCCTGTGCTCTCCCAAAGGCACTGTGTCTTCTGTACAGCTGAGGCAATGCTCCCAGGGAGCCCCCTCTCCTTGGCTCTGCGCTGTGTTTCCTGTTCTACATAAGTGAACTGGCACAAGCTAATGTAAATGAAAGGCCTCAACAGGTAGTAGTGTCAACTACACGGTACCTCAGATAGCAATAGTCAGAGAGAGTAAAAACTCAGAGAGATAATGTAGATACTCACAGACAGCACCACCTTTGGTCAACGGAAATTCTCTTGATCCTCAGATACAAAGGAGTGCCTGCAATAACTGAAGCTGAATTCCTAACTCAGGCTGGTTTTCTTTGGCCAAAGCCTGCTATTATTTTTAATAGTCATTACTTTTCTCTGGTTTTCAAGAGCTGACAATTGAAGGACGGGAGCAGGATTATGTTACTGAATGGAGGTTAATGTTAAGGGGCGCTTCACACTGGATGAAACAGTGATCAAAGCCAGTCTGAATGTAATTGCGCCTTGGAGGCTCTTTTGTAATGGATTATTTGAAGCTGCTCTTGTCTTTAGGTGATCAATTTGCCGACTGCAGTCCAAGCCCACATCCCCTTTCACTCCACAGAGCAAAATACAAATGACCCAGCTTGAACAGAGGAGTATTTGTAGAAATTAGTTCTTATGGGAAGATAGGGCACTGTCCTGGTCTTACAGACAGCAGGCAAGTGCAGTTCAGTACAATAGAAAATGGCAATATATTTTCTACTTTCTTCAGAGATACTGTTTAATAGATCAGTGTTCCTTTCATTCAAAGTAAATACGCTTTCATGTTTATCCAGTAACTTAGCAGTGTATGGTAGTAATGCCCATTATACAGGTCTCTGAGTGGTATTGGTTTATGGCTTTTAAAAATATGCATAACGTAGCCTTAACTCCCAGTCTTCTTGGGTTGAAAAAAACAGCTTAGTATGTCACTCCCTGTCTGTTTATAAACTGGGGGAGAGAACAGGGCTTCATTACAATCAGTGCAGAAATGAGCGGTGACTTTTTGAATTGCACTCTAAGGGTAAATGCAGGGCACCCTTTGGCTGAATAATCTGGGAGCAAGGTAAAACACAGGGTTCCTCTTTGAGAGCAAGGGCTTTAGGGCTTTGTCATCAGCATTTAGGGGACTGACTGCATGGGTGGTACTAAGTAGTTTCTGTGGTTTCCAAGAACATGCCTTGTTTAAGATGATGCTGACCTTTTTCAGCTCTGTTCCACTCAAAGCAGCCTGGAGTAGCTGTTGGTGTAAGGTGCTAGTCAAGATGAGGTAGGATGTCAGCCACTGTTAAAAGCAAAACTCTGTCTTTAAAACTTGTCCTTAGTAACGGACATGGCAATGTAAGATGCTGGCTCTTTCTTGCCCTAGGATAATGGCAAGGATATTTCAGGTACGACCAACTGTGGAAGTATCACATGGAAGTTTTATTAAATGCAATGAGCATTCCCAGTATGTGTGGTCGTGTGATATCCACAAGGCGAGCTGAGTTTAACATGTTTTATCATGAAAGTGTTCTGTGTTAAAAGTTACAACAAATCATTGACTTCCTTTGTTTTACTTTCCCCTCCCATCCTGGCAAAGTTCTGTATTGTGGACCCTTGTCCCTATGCTGAGAAGAGGTTAACCCTAGGCTAATCCCACTTATTCCAGTAGTGAGGTAAAGCCCAAACAGGGATTTTTCGACTGAGAATTTTAATGAGCAGAAGGTGGAAAAGGATATGCTGCTGTCAGAGCAAGAGAGTCCTAGCTTCTGTGAGGTGATAACAGCAATAAAGAATAGAACTTGCTGGAGGTGATTTTTGTTTTTTTAAACAGTTTATTCAGAAAACAGCTGTGCTGGCCTGTCTCCTACTTAGCTTTGTCTTACACCAGCTCTGCTGCCTTATAGCTATCACAGGAGGTGGCTGAAGACCTCACAGTGGGTTTCCAAAAACAAAAAGCTTATAGCTGTTTTGGGGATTACTCATAGATCTGCACAACAGTTATTTGAAGATCAGAATTCTGATCTTGGAAGGCAACCGATTTTACTGTCTCTAGACAGCTTGCTGAATTGCCTATTAACACATTTTACTCCTGGTACTGCCTCTCCCCTGAATGAAGGATTTTAAACAGATTTTTGATACCAAGGAAGGCTCATAAACTTCTGAAGATGCTGGAGGTGGTTATAAGCCACCATGAAACCATCTCTAAACAGCTGTTTCTGCTGCTGTGCCTGTCAGCACCTTGTCCCAGTGTTCACAGCTTCTCCTTTGCTCATGCTCTGTTGTTTACCGCTGTATTTCCACAGGGCACGGTACTTGGGAAGATTGAATTTGAAGGTCAACCCATGGAGTTTGCAGACCCAAATAAACAAAACTTAATTGCAGAAGTTTCAACTGCATGGAGAAGTTACGTAGTCCCAACGCTGTACACTCCAGATAGTAACTGGTCCTCATTTGCTCTGGGGATCATCCAGACTTCCTAAACAAACAATTTGGGGACCTTTTCTAAATCGCACACCTTTCCAAATCTTTGAGGGACTGTGATCTCAACGACATCCTAATGGAATCCTCCTAGCCCCTTAGGTGCTGTGTTGAAAGAGAGGTAAGATGGGCTGCTTTATCAGCTGGATGTAGTCTGAACAGGACTCTTATCAGAGGATTGTCTGTTACAAAGATAGGATTGAGAAGTGTTGGGGATACATTTAGACCTAATATGTGGTGATCATTTTCACCAAGAAGAATAGTTGCTTTCCTTAAACAAATTTCTGGAAAGCTCACAATAATATTTGATTATCTGGGTTCAGATATAATTTTGTTGCGGTGATTCCGGAAGATATTTCTAGATTTCAAAAAGAGACCAAATTAGGAATCCCCTGAATCTAATATTGCTGATATTAGCTGCTTTGTAAATACATACAGAACAGCAGTTCAGTCTGTACTCTGTTAGCTGGGCTTGCAAACTATGTTGGACCACAAGCTGAGAAAAATGTTACAAATCATGAGGACGTAGCAAGCCAAGCCCATACTAAAAATAGTAACTATTCTTGTACTGATGCAAGGGTTAATGTCTTAAATTGTGGACCCTTTAGGGATTTAATTGTGGGATGAAGAGTGCCTTGGGTGCTTAATTCCGTTCACTGAAGAAAGAACAGAGTGTTTGAGTCCCTTTTACAAATTCTATGCTTTCTACAGTGTTTGCAGCTCCTTCAAGCTCAGTGAGGCCCTGGCAGAGTACTACAAATAGTTCCCTTGTATGCTGTTCTGTGCACAAGCTGGTGTTAGTGGCATGAGTGAGAAGCAGTCCTGAACAGACTGGTCGGTGAGCAAGTGGGAATTTGAAGCACGATCTCCAGTAGTAACTAGTTACCTGGAATGCCACTGGAATACACAGACAGTCTTGCGGATCTCACCAACTCATGCCGGTGCCTACACTGTATTTTGAGTCAGGGCCTTGTTGCTACACAGAAGGACAGCAATTGCTTATTGAGGTTGTGATCTATGATTACAAGATGCAGGTGGAGCAGTTTTGAGCAGTAATTCAGAAACAGGTAAGGCTGCTGATGCTAAACTCTGCAATTGCTAAGGCAGAATTGCTGTAAAGATGCTGAAAATAGCTTCTAAAAGGGAGCTGTAGTAAGATTAACAGGGCTTTGGTGGTCTCATTATGTTTATAACTTCGTTTTATAGGCTGAAAAAGCAACATCACAAATAAAGCTGAAAATGAAGTAAGCTGTTCAATGTTGGTAATTACTGGACATGATAACCTATCTGTTGCCAAACAGCTGTTTTCATGTAAATCAGGATACAGTAAGATCAGTAATCCGCTTAGCAATTGTACATTAGGAGTGATTGATTTTCTTTTTTTCTTTTTCCGCCTTCTTTCAATGCTAGTGGTATAGGCTCTATTTGCTAACATTCCCTATATATAGAAAAGTGACAGTATTTTGCAGGAACTTTTGTTGGAGATGGATTTTGGTGCATGTGATGGTCAGGGTCCCAAAGCAGATGAGAGGTATTTAACCACTTGAAGTTGAAAGATCAATTCTAGCCACACATAAAGCCCCACGTACTTCTTTTGTTCTCCTCACTATTGCCAGCAAGAGTTTCTACTCTCCCTGCCTGCTGGCTCACAGTCTTCCCACATCATCCTTTCAGACTGGGACAGTTTTTATAGGCTGTGCAGTGAACAGATGAGAGAAATCCTCTGGCTTTAGAAGGAATGTATTTTAACAGTTCACTGATCCAGTTCCCAGTCTGGTTTCTGTCTAGACATACTCTCAGACAGATGCAGGGGTGAGTCCTCTGGAGGAACAGTAAGTGTGAGAAGTGGGGGGAGGATTGTGAAGATAGTAACATCTAAAATCAGTCTTGCTGCTGAAGGAAATGTTATAAAAATCATAGCCTTATTAATTGGACAGGAAAGAGTTTTGAGACCGAGGTAATTAAAGTACCTCAAAGCAGTTTTGTCCCACAACTCCTTCTGGCCATTAGAAAAGCCAAGGAGAACCTTTGAGGGAGACCTTTGCTTTGTAATATTTTGCAGATTTTTAAGTATGGATGCTGTGAAGAATTTGGGAGTCTCCAAAAGTCCCTCTAAAAAGGAGGGCGAGTTGTTGTTTTTTTGGTTTTTTTGGTGGTTTTTTTAAGGAACTTTGGCACATGACACTAAGTTAGTTTCTGTCAGAACAGAGCACCAATATCTTCTTGAGATTTTTGAAGCCCACCTTCCAGAAGCTTGAAGGACAGCAGGTAGAAGACCCATACAATTTCTGTGCAATGATGCGGTTCCATCACAGACTGTGGAGGCAGAATCCACTTGTGTACTGGTGACTGTGAAGATACTGTCGTATTTGATGTCAAGCACAGCTTCATATCAGCAGCCTTGAGTGATCTAATGAGACCCAGTTTAAGTATGATTTCCATTCTACTAATTCTCTACAAGGAATTGTGGTGTATATTGCCACCTGATTATGTAGTGTGAACTACAAGATGTGTTCTGATACAAAAAATACCAAAACCAAAAACAAACAAAAAACCCCCCCAAAAAACCACCACAAAAACCCCCCAAAGCAAACTCCTTTCAGCATTACACAGCATGAGTAGCAACTTCAAGGTATGAAGTAGCCTTGCTCCACTGACATCAGCAGGATGACTTCAGCTGAAAATCTCTTGCCACATATCTGACATTTCTCTTGGACTGCAATAATCTTTGAGAACTGGCTTGCTGCTTCACTGCTAATGAGTTGAAACACAGGAAAAAAGCTTATCATTAGCTATGGAAACAAGTGATTTCTTAGAGATTGCTGTTACTGCTGTAAAAACACTATATAAACGAGCATTATAACTTCTACTTTCCCAGGAAAATGAAGGAAGTGGTAATATCTGCAGTACTTCTAGAGATTTCCATGTAAATTGATAACTACCAGTTGCTGCATGTTGGTGAAAAGTTTTTCTACACGTTCCCTCTGTTTGGGGGCAGAGGGTGATCTGCCATTTACAGAATGATCTGTCTTTTTATAGGAAGTCAGGGTTTATGGCAGAGGGAATCCGATTAAAGTTGTATCTGTCGACTGTGGGTTGAAGCACAACGTTATCCGTCTGCTGGTAAAGGTAGGTCGGTGTTTTATGACCTTCATTTCTTATTTTGCTTTGGTAAGAGCCTCACCTGTATTGACTAGCCTTCCTTCCACCTGGACACGTCCATTCTAGTAGCAGTTTCCCTTCTAAAATGAGGTAAAATTTTTAGGATTATTTTTATGGACTAGGAGGTGTTTTGTGAACATAGTACACTGCAGCAGCTTCTTGGCCATGAGAAGAATTCCTAGAAGGTGAGCTTTAAAAAGTCAAGTACAGTCTTTCAAAAGAACCACCAAGGAAAGTCAACCCAACGTTGTCAAAAATAAGTATATGGGGGAAAAAAATAAATTTACAGTGAGGGTGGTGAATGGCTGAAACAGGCCCAGAGAAGTTGTGGAACGTCTGTCCTTGGAAATATTGAAAACTCAAATGGCCAGTGCCCTCAGCAGTGTGCCCTAAAATTGAAATTACCCCTGCTTTGAGCATGGATTGGACTAGGTGACCTCTTGGGGTTCCTCCAGACTGAGTTTTTCTTTCATTCTGTGTTTCTGGGGAAATCTTTTTCCATTGTTAGCGCAGTAGTGTGTAGCAGTCCTTCCTTCTCCAGCCACACAGGAAGAATGAAGGTGGTGTCCTCTTGTTCTCTAGATGTACAGGGTTCCCCTGTTTCTGTTTTTAGTTTATGTGGATGTTTGTCCCATTTTTGATGTGCAGGACTATTTCTGGCACGTCACAGAACAAGGCTGTGAAGCCCTGGTTAGGGTGAATGCACAGTGTAAAAATGAACATATCTTACATGTATGCATGTACACTTACTTTGCATTCCATTAGTGAGTTTTCATCTCATTAGTGAATATCAGAAAAACTTGACAAACACTGAGGTGGCTTAAACATACTAAGTCTACCAGTTTTGTGAATGTAATCTGGTGAGGTAGTGGAGAGAAACCTCCTTATTGTCCCTGACAAAGGAGTGACTGAAATCCAAACTCAACTTCTAGGATATGAGAGCATGAAAGCTCTTCTGCTCACTTCTTCCCTTTGTTTTTTCTTAGCGAGGTGCAGAAGTGCATTTGGTTCCATGGGACCATGATTTCACCAGCATGGAGTATGATGGGCTCATAATTTCCGGAGGTCCAGGGGATCCCATGAAGGCCCAGGAGGTGATACAGAATGTCAGAAAGGTACAGTGCAGTAGCCATTGGCCAAATATTCTCATTTATTTGCTCTTTTTTCAAGTGCCTTAAATCTAAACAGTTGGTTGTACTAACATGTTATGGACCAAATGTCATTCAGTCATTTCAGCTGGCTGGGCTATTCCACTTGGTCCACAAGAGGAAGTAACTTCCCTTTTTAGGCTGTTGCCACCCATGCATTCAGCTGTTTCCTAAGTCTGTGTGACTGCTGTGAGGGAACTAGTATGATTTATGCTGGAATTGCTGAACAGAGACACTCCAATACTCCAGTATCTCTTGAAACCTTTTCATTTTAGGTCCTGGACAGCAATCGCCCAGAGCCCTTGTTTGGAATTAGCATGGGGAATCTAATCACTGGAATAGCAGCCGGAGCTACTTCCTACAAGATGCAGATGGCCAACAGGTGCGGCAGCATTTCTGCTTCCCAGGGCCTCGATAGACCTGCTTAGCATTGCAGAAGGCTACAGAGCAGCAGTGCTTTGCTTTTGAACTACCTTAACAGGAGCTTGCATGTCAGTAACATTATTTCTTTATTCTAGCCATTCTCCTGGCCTTTAATTTAAGCTACCATGTCATGCATTACTTTTTTTGAGGGTGTTTTGAAAGTAGTTGGTGTAATTGATCCCCATCAATATGAAGGATAGCAAAGTTTCTCCTAGGATTTGTCATTTTGAGATTGGGCCAGTATTGACCAGCTACTGCTGAACTGCTGTGTGTAGCCCCACGGTTATCAGCGCTTCCTAACTCTGGCATGTGGACACATCTGGTGCTTCCATCCTCCGTTCTCTGATCCTTTCTGTTTCAGAGGACAGAACCAGCCCATCCTGAATGCAGTGACTGGACAGGCTGTCATCACTGCTCAGAACCATGGTTATGCCATCGACAGCTCTACCCTCCCACCTGGCTGGAGACTTCTCTTTGTGAATGCCAATGATCAATCGAATGAGGTGAGCTCATGCTTTCCAGATACCTGCACATAGCAGCCTCTAGTTGAGCAAAGGCTCTCGCTTTATTTCACCTCCTGGAAGCTTGCGATCAGATTACAATTAGTTATCAGGACTAAACTTGATGATCTGACCATCTGCTTTCCTTGGGGTACTGCCTTACAGCCCAAAAGGGGGTGAACCATTACTACAGCTCTCCATACTAGCCTAATCTTCTCCATGCTAGAACATTACTGCAGTCTGATTTGACCTGTTACTGTAAATAGAAGTCCAAGGACTGAAGTCATGAGGGAGAGAGGCAGTTGCCTATAGAGAACAACTTACAGGATCTAAGGTAGAGGTCTCATATCAAGCGACATCCACGTGGAGGGGGGAATAAAAAATGCCTGGGGTCTGAAGGTTCACAGCTGAGCAGGGAAAAGCATAAGAAGGAAAACAGTATCCCTTAGCTCAGTTTTAACAAGGTCAGACAGACATTGAGACAGATACCAGGCTTTGTAATTGCCCATTTTAAATCTTGTCAGTTAGACGCAGTGTTGTGCAAGTCAGAAATTTTGTTATTTATCAGAAAATCATTGAAAAATAAGGTATTTTAAAAAGCATTTTCCCCCACAGAAATATGCCTCTCTGTTGTTTTGTATAAATGTCCCACATTGTCTGGCAGATGGAACGGTGCTGTTCTGGCATATCCTGGCTACACTTTGCAGGATCGAGGAGCAGTCATTTCCTGCTGATGGGTTTAGAATAAGTTTTGCTTGTCAGTTGCTGTTTTCTGTATCCTTACAGACATATCTAAACAGAGACAAATGTTACCAAACAAGATGTTAATACAAAAAATTTATAGCTGTTTGGTTCAATTTTTGAAATGGGTTTGTTTTAGCTGTGTTGACAAACTGAACCTCTTCATCTCCAGGCCTTTAATGATTGCTTTAGCTGAAGATTGGGGACAAGTGTGATGGTACTTTTGCATAAAGCAGGTGATAAGGTTGGATGTGAGTCTTCTGGATTTAGAAACATGTCATTCTTTTGTGTGACCTAAAGGATCATTCCTGTGAGCCCCAAAGGAGCATCGGTCTCCTAAATCTTCATAGATGGAGAGGGACAAGGAGCAATGTTATTTTAGCATGGGATGCACAAACAGGAACAGGGTTGGATGTGCAGTCTGTTGCATTCCTCTGGTTGAAAGAGAAAAAACATTTCTTGTGGCTGCCTTGAACCATCAGAGCTGGACAGGGCCAACACAGGTTTCCAAATGCTGACAAGCCATGGAGTGAACATTTTAAAAAGATATTTTTATGTAACTAAAAGTAACATGAGCATTCAGGGAAAAGGTGACAGACTGATGACATTCTTTACTCTGAGGACAGAAACTTATACCATCATGGATCACCTGTGGCCACTGGCTCATCTCTCATCCCTGTCCTATCCCACCCTGCAGCTCTGGATGGCACTGTTGCTCCATGGGAGCTGTTGCGTCTCCTTTGTCTATTCCTAAGGGAAGCAGGTTGTATCAGAACTGGATTTTCTCTTGAGGGACTTCTCTACCTCCATCTGGAATCAGGGGCCTTGATCAATGACAGTTACAGGGTAGTCTCCCAGTGGACCATGTTCCTTGGTGCTGTCAGGCCATGCAAGTGAGAAGTCTGTTTTTCCTGGCTCCAGCTGAAACTACAAGCACTGTCTCCAAACTCAGTTTAGATCCTTCATAGCTGTTGTTTGTCCGGAGCAGTGGTCCCACTTCATCACAGCCCTGAAAACAACCCAAGGCAGAGAACATGCATAAGGTCCTGTGTTGGTACTTAAAGTGAGTTATGGAAATAAAGAGCGTGACCGAAATCCATTTCTCCTGTAACACACAGAACCAACCAGATCAGGACAGTAAAACCTTTCATTCCATAACAGCCTTGTCCAAGGTGATCTTTCTTTTGCCATGTATGTTTTGGTTCTCTGCCTGGTCCAGGAGTACCTCTGGAGGGAGACTAGCCTGTCTCCTCTGTTAAGTGCTTACAACTTAGTAGTGTTTGCTGTTGTAGTGAAAGTGATGTTTCCACTATGCTTCTCATCCGCGCACAGTCAGTGGGTTATATGGGCATTGGAGTGTTGGCAGAAGAGCAAGAGGCTCAATAACGCCTCAGATAAGACATTGGTTGAAGACTGGGAATGAAATGGATGTCAATTTGACAGCCCCTAGAAACACCCCAATCCTTTGGCCTTCAGTACTTACAGGGTGACGTGGCTTTCTGTTCTCTTGTCTGCTTGCAAGGAGTCTAAGACTTTTTTTTTTTTTTTATTCCTGCAGGGAATTATGCATGAGACCAGACCAATTTTCACAGCACAGTTCTACCCAGATGCAAATCCTGGGCCAAGAGACACAGAGGTATTGTATGACGGTTGATCTGGTCTTGCTTTCTGATGGCCTGGGGAGTGCGGATATATATCAGCTACAGTGACAAGTGTTAATGCTGGTGATGGTCCTAAATCTTGGTTTTGGAAACATCAGGATCCTAACAGAGGGCCAAGTCACGCATAGGCTTGTTTCTGCTTTACTTGATCCGCAGCTAATTACAATCAGCAGTAAGGCATCTATTGACTTCTGTGTGCTTTGGATCAATGATTCCATTCATGTGATGTGTATGCTTTGAGTCCTGCTGGGATTATTTGTGTGTTGGAAGTTACTGAAGTGCTTAAGCTGTTGCACGATGAGGCTCAAATCTCTTGTACCTGGGGTGATTGCAAAAGGAAAAGGATTTTATCTTAACAGAAAAAAATACCAGCCAGATGCTTTGTAATAAAATCATTTACTTTCTAATACATTTTAGTTCAACTTTCAAATTTTATAATTACTGTAGAGTTATGTAAATGGATTCACACTTCCTCACTTTGATTCTCCTAAGTGAAATGAAATTTTAATCCCCCATCTGTGACTTCACACAAATTCTATAACAACTGGTTGTGTAGTCACAGAGTATGACTAAGCAGCAACAGGGGATGTGGAAGGGAGAGGAGGCATGTCTGAACATAAATGAACTATTTAGCATTTCTTGAGAGAGGAAGATGGAGGAAAACATAGAAGTGCGTATTTTAATCTCAATTTGATGATGTTGATTAAACCTGCAAGTAATTCTCTTGATATCAAGAAGTTTCACAGCAATCTGATTGACTAGTGAGTCTCGGAGAACTCAAAACAGCCCTCAGCTGACTGTGCACTCCCACTGCTGGGATGGGTTTTATAACACGGTGCCTATCCTGCTAGAATTGTGGTACCCATCCATGCTCCTTCCAGAGGTGATTCCCAGCAGCCAGCTTCAGGGGCTGTGTGGACAGAGCTCTGCAGGTGTGGGGTTAGGTGAGGAGCCTGCAGCTCCCTGTGTGCTGGTGGTGATCATGCTGCCTCCCGTGCTTGGCCTGGCTGGAGAACACTTTTCTCACAGCTGCTCTGGGATCTCCTCTGGAAGGACAATACTGCTTTAGCACAACTGATGTTTAGATTTACCTGTTTGGATCCCAGCTCTGTAACAGGTTCCATTCCAGATGGTTCCCTTGAGCTAGTTAAGTGTATGCTTTTCTGTATTTTAGCTTTTAATGCACACTCAGTCATTACATCATCAGCCATATACAAGCAGAGCAGACAGACATGATTGATACGTGTTTTCTTCCTGATATGACCTCACTTTCTTGAATGCAGCTTTGTCAGGTATGTCAAAGTTGTTAAAAACATTTCAAATAATTATCCCCTCTTCTCTGGTGGTATAAATCTTTCTGAAGGCAGCAGAGCTGAGTTGATAGCTTGAGCTCACAAATGGCCTATTTTTTCCTTTTTTGCTTGGCATTTATTTAGTTCCACTTTGGGAATTAAATACATGCATTTATTTTTCCTAGTTCCTGTTTGATTCATTTATTTCACTGATTAAGAGAGGGAAAGGCACTACTATTTCCTCGGTCTTGCCCAAGGCTGGAGCGGCAGCTTCCAGAGTGGAGGTCAGTGTACAGATACTTGTTATTCATGCCTGTCAGTGAGGGCAGGAGCTTGTTGATTTCTACTGAACCCATGCTACAGAATGGCACAAAAAGCTGCTCATGGAAGTTAAAGGAGGCTTCCCTTACAAAAGGCCTGTCAGCTGCCTGTCTCATGTTAATCAGGCATCTCTCAAAGAACTCCCTGTTCTTTGAGAAAGTTTTAAGAGCTGAAGTTTCGTATATCTTTCCTTGTGGTTCTCCCAAGAAAGGTACTCTTATAGCAGTATATGAGGTGCCTTGGGATAATCTGGCCATGAGATTTTATGCCAGCATCATAATCTTGGTGCTCTGTTGCTTAGCAAATAAATCAGAAATTCCTAGCATGACCTGAATTTCATACAGTTTTGCTGTCCAATAAGGCAGCTGGACTTTGTGGGCAGCCAAAGTGAGGCCTGCTGGTAAGCCCGTGATACAATTAACGGATTTATTGTATGCCTAAGCATAAGTCATGAGTTTCTCTAACCAGTGATAGATATATGGGAGAAGTCCAATAGAAATATTTTTAGAAGTAAAACTGCAGTGGTTTTGGAGGTGACTTTTCTTCTCTGTTTAGAACTTACATTTTTTAATTTGAGACTGTTCAGTGCTGCACAGTGTCTGTTCATTTCAACATCCACTACCACAGGACTGATTTTTTTTTTTTTTTTCTTCTTGCTGTTTGACACTTCTAGGTCTCTAAAGTTCTCATTCTAGGATCTGGGGGTCTGTCGATTGGTCAGGCAGGCGAATTTGATTACTCTGGATCCCAAGCTGTGAAAGCCATGAAGGTGAGAGGATACTCTGAAAATACTGACCTCATTTAATTTACTTTCCCTTCTCACAGCCAACTGATCATCCAACTGTGGTATCACGGGGGCAGCGAACGTGGTGAGAATAAATGTCTGTAGGGAAATGTAGCTATTTTTTGTTTGTGAACTTCTTGGTTGGGTGATGTGAGTTAACCACTCAGAATTATCTTCCAAAGAGAGATGTTCTCAAGGTTTCTGTTGCAGTCTTCAAGCTGTTTGTTATTTGTGATGTGTGACTGGTCATTCCAGGCTTGTCAAATTGAATGGAAATTAAGAGGAGGAATAGAGTCAGCTACACCTGAGCTGAAATTACTGAAACTTTTGTGGTGTGCCAATACACTGCAAGGCAGACAAACAGCAACAGCAGCTGAATGCTTGGCTGCTGCCAAGACTGTTATGCAGAAGATTTTGAACCCCTTATCAAGGCATGTTTTCTAAATTGTATTTTTTTTAAATGAGGTGAACTCGTTAAAGGTCATATATGCCAAGTTTTGTTTCCAGAATAGATCTATAATCTTGAAAGAAATTAAAGAAAATATCATTCCTTTGGGTGAATTTCGTTTAGTAAACTTATTACCTGGTTTCTGATGTTCCTTTTCTGAAGATTGGAGAGCTGTAATATTCTGGAGCAAACAAAAATGCATGCGTACTTCTGTACATGCCTGAGAAATGCATGTATTTGAAACAGTGCTTGTACATATTTGCCTGAAGCATCCTGTGTGGTCCACTCACATGGTGAGTTTTGGGGTCTAATTTGCTCTGGCTATTTCATGCTGCAGGTGCAAAGCACCTAGAAAGGGTGCTAGTGGAAAAGCTCATGCTAGGAGAAGAAGGATAGCACTATTCCTGTGCTGGGGTTATTGCTGGTAATGGGACAGTGACCTGGGCCACCTAGTTCATGTCTAACCTCATGTGAAGGAGAAGAGCTTGTAGAGATCTGTCTGACAGATCCAGAGCAGATGTAGCAGCTGCCTTCAGATGAGATGATGATTGTGAGTGGCTTTGAGGCTGTTTGGCTTTGAGGCTGTTCTGACATCAGGGCCGTTCTATTCCTGGGCTGACTCTGGAGTCAAGGAAGGAAAAAAATCAGTTACAGTAATCTGAAATATTATCTGAGGCTACTCTGTGTTGGTCCCGGTGTTACAACACATCTTGTATTGTGTATGCTTTGTTTGTGTCCTGTATTGCTATTGCTGGCTACTAGTTCAAACTGTCCATGTCATCAAGAAAACTAGGAGTGGAGGATCCCAGAGCTGGTGAGTGCAGATAATGACCTGAGTTAGAAGGGAAGCATCTCTCTTTTTTTCTCCTCTGTCCTTCAAACTCAGATCAGGTTTATGAAAGAAAGTGGGTTTTTTTAATGATAAATCTCCCTAGCTTGACCTCCACAGTGCCTTTTCCCTTCTCGTGGCCACCAGCCAGCTTCTCTGATCTGCAGGCTAATCAGCCATTCTACAGCAGTGCTCACACTTCTTGACCTTGCCTCTGGCAGAGTTATTTACCGTTGCATGCCAGAGAGAAGGCGCTTGGTCAGTGGCTGCCAGGGGAAAGCTGCAGAGCGTGGGTGGGAGAGAACAGGGACAATTCACAGGAGACAAGAGAGATTTCTTTCTCCTTAGACTTCCTTTCATTTTTTGTTTGTTATAAATAATCAACATTGATTCTCATTGCTGGGTGTTCCGATTCATTCTTCCATATACTGCTGTTTCTCCTAGCCTGTTAGATGCAGATTTATTATAAGAATGCGCTGTTGTTAATATTCTGTCCTATACAGTTAAGTGGGTGCCTCTTCTAAAGAGTAAAATCCTGTGGGAGGACTTCCCCAGTCAGTGAATTTGTATTTGCAAGAATATTCACCAAAGGCAGGAACATCCTCTGAAGAACAAGGCCTGGAAGCATCTGTGGACAACAGATTGGCTTGTGGTCATCTGAAAAACCTGAATTACTTGCTGTGGGGATTCTCCCAACTGGTCTGGGTACAGATGGATATTACACAAAAAGATGAATGGATTTCTTTTGGAGGATTATTAATTAACTTTTAATTAAGTTATAACAAAGGTCTCCAATCAGGATGGGTGGCCATTGCAGAGTGCTATCTGCTTATAAAAAAATTGAAAAGGCAGAAGTTGAAGGGTTGCAAGGGCAAACAGCAAGTGGATTAAAATCCGACATCCCATACAATTGGGCCAGAGGATGTGATATCAGTAAAGTGTGTCTCTCTTAGCACAGTGAACATTAATTCTCTTATTAATTATCTTCTTCATCACTGCTGCCTGGTCCTCAAAACACCTTGTCCCAGATAAGTAGGAAAGAACAGGCTGAGATGTACAGATACTCTCTCCCCCATTCATTACAACAATTATAGCTATGAATTTCAGAATGCATTTATTGAAGAAGAATGTCTTGGTCAGAGATCTACCCTTTTCCCTCAGCACTGCCAGTTTGGAGTCATTTGTCTAAATCTGAAATGTTTTCCCTAAGGGTTTTATCTCTTCTTTCCCTTCCGTGTTCCACATATTTTCAAGGAAAGTGTACTTCAGTGAAAAAAATCCAACTTTTCATGGGGCAAAAAGGTCAGCAGAAATTTACCGCCAGTCTTTAAGGCAGTATTTTAAGTTATCAAAGGAAGGAGAAGAAAAGTTATCCAATACCTTAGCTGAGCAGTCAGAACTCTGGGTGACAGTCACATTGCTCTGGGTGAGCTATGTGGTTGTTCCCCCAAAACAATGGGTCAAGCAACCACAAATTTTAAAGAAACACAGAGAAATCCTATGGCATTTCATATTGTGAACCGGGGAAAAATAACAATTTCTATACTGGTCCCAGCAACACTTCTGTAGCATTTGCTCAAGCAATGGTTGACTTAGTCTACCAACCTTCTTGTTTCTTTTTACTCTTTTTTTTTTTAATCTCATCACAGTTCCTGTTATTAATGAGAGTTGTCATTGTTGTTTCTTAGCCTCCGCAACTCCCATCTAGCAAATGTTTCTCTTAAAATGTATTTTGCATCTATAATTAGCATTATTTGCAAAGAGTTGGTTTGTTTGTAGACATTTATTGCTTCACAAGAAGTTGATGGAGATTAGAACGAGTTCCCATAGAAATAAGGCCACAGCCTTTGCACTTCCCAGTCCACCTTTTCAACAAAGCAGTAACACATTGTTCTTTATGTGCTTGTGGTTGATGTGGTTTTTAAGCTTGGCCACATTCTGGTCTCATAATTATTAGCAAAATGTGGTTGGCTTCCTGATTATACACTAATATTTGAAGAGTGAATGAGACAATCTGCCCAGTTCTGACTCAGACTTTTCTATTGCTGAGAAAACTGTAGTGAATTTGTGTCTGAAGCCGAGAGTGGCAAAATTCCCATTGGTATAGCGGGAAACAGATAACCTTTTATTATCAATCTATCTTAATTTCTCATCTGTGACAGAAAAAAAACAGGGTGAAGTTTTGGCTAACCTTTGCCTTGCATAAAGGGGAAAGTTTGTCTTTGTACAATATCAAATAAAAAGGTCATGGGACAAGATTTTTAAAGTGATAACACCAGGAAAATTAAAATATCTTTATGGCAAGTCAAAGCAGAAAATGTATTGTACTGTTAGGAGTCAGTAAAAAAAATCTGAGAACTACTGGGATACCCATGATCAAAGAACTACTGCTTGGCAAGACATGACTGCTTTTTGATTAAATTTTTTTTGCTTTGGCACTTTTAGTCTGACTCGCAACAGAAGACAGACATGGTTATGCTGGAATTTGCTCCTGTCTCCTCTGTGTAACTCCTAACTGTGTTAAAACAATTTCAACCAAATTTCTGAATCAGGCGGGAATCTCCATTCCCTCAAGATTGACACACACAGGCAGAAGCACAGATGTAAAGTGCTGTTTTTAGCTCAACCTGGTACAAATACAAGAAATCCCTTATGGGAGTGTATATAAGGAACCAGGCTTTCTGAATTCTGCTGGTGGTGAATTGCTTGTTGAACCCCATCTCTCCTTGCTGCTGCTCTTAGCTCTCTTTCCACATAGGCCTACTTTTAATGCAGATTTTCATTTTTCAGGAAGAAAATGTGAAAACTGTCCTCATGAATCCCAATATTGCTTCAGTGCAGACCAACGAGACTGGCTTAAAGCAGGCTGATGCTGTCTACTTCCTCCCCATCACTCCACACTTTGTCACAGAGGTCATCAAGGCGGAGCGTCCCGATGGATTAATTCTGGGCATGGGTGGCCAGACTGCTCTCAACTGTGGTGAGTATGATACAGGTGCCTTGGCACTCCTTGCAGACAAACTCATGGTTTTTACCACGTGTTCAGCAGACTTTATTGGTGCAGATGAGGAAGACCCATGTGCCCAGGTTATTATGGGATACAGGCAGAATTACTGACTGGGAGTGAGTGAGTAATTGCTAAGCTATGAACATAACATCTCGTTGCTGAGTTTTATATTTAAAAGTAATTTATGTATCTTGCTGTGCAGCTTCTTAGTTTTCATAGTTGGATTGAGGACGTTCAGACCACCTGGAGGCAGAGATGAAAAGGAAGATAGCTTCATTTAGCTTTTTGCAACAATATCCAACCGCACTGCTTTGTTTTGTGTTGCATATGATGGCCAAGCCGTAACTTTACTAGGAGTCTGGTTTTCATAGATTTGAGGACAGAAACTTTCATGTTACGGTTCTGAGTTCTGATACTGACAAAGAGTAGTAAAATTAGATGTCAATGAGGCCAGACAAGTTGTCAACTAGTCAGATATCTTCTGAATACATTTCTTCTTCATCTGCCGTCAGTCCTCAAAACTGTGGCTTTGTTTGCTCTCCAGGAGTGGAACTCTTCAAGCAAGGAGTCCTGCAGGAGTATGGTGTGAAGGTCCTAGGTACATCAGTTGAATCCATCATGGCTACAGAGGATAGAAAGCTTTTTTCCGATAAACTGACTGAGCTAAATGAAAAGATTGCTCCTAGCTTTGCGGTGGAATCGGTAAATCAGACAATTTTGAAGATGTGATTAATATTGCTGTTCCCCATTT
>VZTO01017370.1:209714-234312 GCA_013400615.1 Syrrhaptes paradoxus | reverse complement strand
AAAAAAAAAAAATCAAAACTGTTAAATTTAGCACACAGGAAATCCCCTATTCTTTGAAATAGGCTCAACTTCCCCTAGCGTTCTTTTAACCCCTCTCTTGCCACACTGAGCAAATCACTTCATCCTTCAAGGTGTCTGGGTAATGGGGGTGGGGGGTGTTATTCTAAGGGGAGCTAGGGTGTGAAATTATTTCTTCCTTCAGCTCCGTGGTGTTCGCTTGTGTATATCACCTGGTAAATGTGAAGTTAGTTACTTTACAGGGTAGGTGCAACTTCACACTTTGGCTTTGCTGCAGGTAACTTGTCTCTCTGTCCATATCCTCTNCAGGTCCAGGACTGCTGGGAGGTGAACTGAAACAGGGAAGGAGAAGCTTAAGAGAGAGTTGCAGCTGGTGGAGGTACTCAGCAAAAAGGTTAGTCTCCAGGACCTGTCTCTGAAGCAAGGAGCTTCTTGCTGCTATGTCTCTATTACTATGGCACAGTTGTCTTCCTAGGTCTGATCTTGAAGCCAGATCACAGCATGAACTGCATTTTTATTAATTGAACAGCCTGGCCTGGTTTGGTTTTTCCTGAGCTCTGTTGTGCTGGGCAGTGGGCCTGGAGCTGTGAGAAAAGAGAGAACAATGTCAAAAAAAACCCAAAAAAAACATTTTTCAACATTGTGTTTGAGAAATTTTTTATGCTGTTAGGGTTTCACTGCACTGGGAAATAAAAATGTAGAAATTTGAGAACGGCCTCTGTTACCTCACAGATTTCCACCGAGATAAGCTTGTTTTCTTATTAGATGTGATGTCAAGATTGAAGGAAGGAAACCCTGGTGCTGCTATGCCAAGGAGAAGTAATCCTTTAAGAGAGCCCTCACAGGGGAGAGTCACTGTTAAATGTAATTTAAAGGAAGAGGAGTAAATTTCTTCTGAACCTTAACATGCCCTCTGTGAGTTTCTATCTCTAACAGGTTGTTAAACAGAAATATCTTCTCTATTACTACACCCGTGCTACTGCATAATGCTTCCCTCTACTAAAGTGCTTCAAAGCAGTTTTCACAGGAGAGCAGCAGCTTCCTGTATTTTACAGATAGGGAGACAAAAGCAGACAGGAGTCACTTGCCTGAAACTGTTGATAATATTAGCAGAGTGAGGCCTAGAAGTGGGGCTCCCAAGGCTTAGTCATCTGTGCCTGTCTTAAAGATGGCAGAACTATCTTAGGGAGGAGGTCTGAAGGCTGTAATCTTTCTGTATGTCTATCTTCACAGTTTAAATTTGCACTCCTCCGTTATTTGGGAATAGCTGGGCAGCAGCTCACCAACGCTAATGTGGAAGTGCTCTCTGTTACAGGTCATGGCTATTGGATGCACTTTTGAAGAGAGCTTTCAAAAGGCCCTGAGAATGTGCCACCCCTCTGTTGATGGCTTCACTTCACACCTGCCCATGAATAAAGCCTGGCCAGCCATCGTAGATCTCCAAAAGGAACTCTCTGAGCCATCCAGCACTCGGATATATGCAATAGCCAAGGTAAGGGAAGTTAAAAAGCCATTGAGCTGAGTCCCTTGAATTGTAGCTACCAGACTGAGGTGACGGAGGTTGAGTATTCTTCAACCTCTTGTTTTCCTCTGTCAAGCACACTGGGACCACCTTCTGTAGGATCCTTGCTGTTGAAATACAGATGTTCTTTGTCACCTGTAATTTCCTCTGCAGAACATAATAGCTGGGTGGGTATATGACACTGATTTTTCCTGCTGACATTTGTGTGTTCAGGTGATAAGTTTGTCTTTTGGTACAATCTTAGCCCACCTTCGTTGCATTCAGCAGCAGGTGCATTCCTGTGTCCTGGCACTTCACTTTGGAGTTGAGGGTTGGTGGAGACCTTTCTTTCGCTTGTTCCTATAATATAATTGTTTGCTAAATATTGGCTAATATTTAGCCATTATTTAGGCTAGTGTAAGTGTCACTCGATGTTGGCCAGTTTTGCAGATTACCATTAATGTATAGGAAGAGAGGAAGGAAGAAATGAAGATGCTTTTGAGAACTGAAATAAAGGATGATAAAGAATGGCAAGCTGCAGTCTGTGAGATCACTGTCTTTTTGCAATTATTGCATTGGTATAGGCTTGAAACTAAAAAAAAAAAATCAAAACTGTTAAATTTAGTACACAGTAAATCCCCTATTCTTTTAAATATGCTCAACTTCCCCTAGCGTTCTTTTACCCCCTCTCTTGCCACACTGAGCAAATCACTTCATCCTTCAAGGTGTCTGGGTAATGGGGGTGGGGGGTGTTATTCTAAGGGGAGCTAGGGTGTGAAATTATTTCTTCCTTCAGCTCCGTGGTGTTCACTTGTGTATATCACCTGGTAAATGTGAGGTTAGTTACTTTACAGGGTAGGTGCAACTTCACACTTTGGCTTTGCTGCAGGTAACTTGTCTCTCTGTCCATATCCTCTGGGAAGAGGAGGGGACATCTCTCTTTTATAGCTCACACCTGTGGCTTTTTTTTTTTTTTTAAGATTGCAAACCTTCCTGGCAGGGAGCGCCCAGTTACTATTTTTTTGTGCCCCTGACTTTGTGTGGTGGAGTCTTTTTAAGCCCTTTGTGCTCATGTGTAGATACATCCCATTACATCTTCCACATGAGTGTGGGGAGCTGAGGTTGTGCTGCGTTTGTAAAACGGTTTTCACATAGCTGTTCTTCTTATAAATGGCCTGAATGAAAAGCACAAGATGCTCTATGAATGTTCCGCTTGTCCAGCTGCTGACTTGCTTTTCAATCTGGGGAAATGCATGTCTTCATAAGTGTAGAACATCCTTCAGCAGCTGTGCTTCGTCTTTGTTATAGCTTTTTCTTGTGACTGAGAGAAAAAAATCTTGCTTGTTGTCTCTCTGAGTGGCTCAGAGAGCTTCTATGAAAGGTTAATCTTAGCCCCATGTTAACAGAGGGGATCTGGGGAGATGAAGGTGGGTTTGGGCCCCAGTGAACACTCTGGGTGTTCCCAGCTGGTGGCATTTTCACTAGAAGCTGTCAAAAAAAGCAAGATCAAAGTCTTAATCCCTCCCTATAAAGAGCTGCCTCTGCCTGACACAGTGTACTAGTTCATCCCTGTTAATAACTGAGGCAAGCAATATCAGTAAAAGGTACCTCTGGCAGCTGGGGCTGCCTGCCTCAAAATCCCTTTCCAGCTTGCTGACATTTAAAAGCCAACAGTTAGTCCCTGTTAGCCTGGCAGCTTTGTTTGAAACAGGATGGAGCTTCCTTGTATGTCTTCTCCTCCCTGCCAAGCCCCACTAGTCTCCTTGTTAAGGCTTTTTACTTTTTCTCTCTCCGTTGACTTTTGGATGATGAAAACATTAACATTTTGGGTGAAAGGGAAGGGAGTTCAGTTGCCATTCAGATCAATTGCTCTTGTATTGGGGACTCCCTGTTGTCATGCAAAAGCAGGCACTAGGGGAGAGGCTGAAACAGGTGAGACTTGTTCTTTGGCCAGGATGGCTGAGTGCTGCAGGGATGGAACTGCCTGATCAGGGCTGCTTAGGTTCTATCAGATCTTTTCTGGGCCCTCTTAGGGATTGTATATGAGTGGCCTCAGAAGATTTACACTCTGGATTCAATCCACACTTCGTTTCACACCAGAGCCCTGGTCTCCTGGTTGTCCACACTGCAAACACGTTAGTTTGCACTTGTGCTCCTGTCTACAGGTGGATAAATACTCCCTTTGGTGAGGACCAGGGATGGGTCTGGAGGAACAAGGGTGCTGGCCTTACAGACAGCGTGGGTGGCTGAGCAACCCTCTGTTGCTTGGCCTGAAGACCAGGCTTGCTCCTCAACTAACAATGTGAAGACAATCCCATAAAACCCTTGGATTCCCCCTGTGAGGCCAGTGTCTACTGGGTGGGCTGCTCTTGAATGTGATTCAGGGCTCTAAAGTCACACTGTACTGCTGAAAGGCTTTGCCTTTTTCTTGTGCCTCCCACATGGTTTGTGAAAATAGATGGGCACAAGAAAGACCTGTTAACATCCCACTAATGTGGCAGTGTGACCTTACCCTTGTGAGCAAGCAGGATATTCAAGTCAGCAGCTTATTACCTCTCAGGACAAGATACTAACTGTAAGAGGGAGGCCCAGGCAAGGTTCCTGGAAATCCTTTAGAAAAGGTAGGAGGTGGTGTCAGTACCTCTCAGTACCTGATGAGAGGTGTTACCCCTCCCTTGTGTGTATGGGTGGTACCTTCTTGGAGCCCAGCACTGAAGTGACCTGTGCATTTCTCTCAACTGGCATAAAGTCTCCACATTGCAGCCCTAAAGCATGCGATGAAGGTACATTGCTGGGATGCAGTGGGCCAAGTTCATTCCTGGTTTAATGCTGGAGTTTTCTTTACTAGCATTGCTCTGGCTTTGTTCCAGGGATGCTGCCCTGGGGAAAAAAAAAACAAAACAAAACAAACAGTTAAGCTTGGTAACAAATTAATGAGCCTCATTACTTCAGCTCAGCAAAGATACTGTGCTGGTATTATCGTTATGGTTGATTATAGTTGTTTTATCAAGAGAGTTGTAACTGTACACCACTAGTGAGACCCAAGAAATATCAGTAATAGAAGATACAACTGCATCATGTTAGGAAGCTCTTAAGCATATTCCTCTGAGATTTATTTTTAATACTGCAGTGTCCCACAATCCATTATCTTTTGAATAATAACTCTGTGGGGTTCCTTTTTACCCCGTGGTTGCAAATAGTTTGATAAAAATAAATTAATAATTAAAAAAATAAGGCAGGGGAATTAGAATGATAGAATGATCTTGACATTAACTTGAGATACAGAGAGCAGAGCCTGAGTTATGCTATAGCTGCAAAGTGTCACCCAGGACTGGACTTGCCATTACTTCAGGGATATTTCAAGGCCACATGTTTGATTCAGCCTTGCGTTTCAAGAGTAAATCAAGATTTATGCCCCAAAGCAGAGAGTTCCTCCACAGCTGTGAATCTGTACCTTCCAGTTTATCCTTTGATTTGTTCAGCTTAGTCTACAGTACTTTTTATGTATTTATTTATATTATATGGTTTCTGCTACCTATTTGCAGACTGAATCTGTATTTGCAGAGCATATATTAAAGAAGCTGTTGGTGCCGTCCTCTTTTTGGCAGGCCTTGGATAATGAAGTCCCCGTGGATGTCATTCACAGACTCACGGCCATTGACAAGTGGTTCCTGTATAAGATGCGGAGCATTGTGAACATGGAGAAGATCCTGAAGGAAAGGAACAGGTAAGAAAAACCAAAAGCCTTGCCTTAGGGCGCAGCTGTCCTTCCAGGGATCCTTCTGCTGGTAATCCTGTGATAGACCCTGAGCACAGATACAGTCGATGCTGAGTTTATTTCAGTGATTGGAATAAACAATGTTGTCTTAAAACCCAGTTCACTGCCTCACCTGGACAGAGGAAATTTCTGAAGAGCACTGGTTTTGGTAGAAGAACTCTTTTGAGTGCTTAGGCATCTTGACTGTTCTCAGGGATTATGGAAGCTCTGGTTTATTTTAGTAAATCCTCACAGTATCCCTCAGGCTAAGGCTGGGAATGTGGATGGCCAGCAATGAGTAACAGCAGGCTATTCTTGAGTACTTGAGAGAGTTAGCCTTCAAACACAGGACTTGTCCTGACTTACTACACCTCAGGGTCAAATATACTGCATTTTTTATCAGCCTCAAGAATTGATTTTTAAGCTTTCTGCCTGGCTGTGATCATGCAGTATATGTTGCTTTTGTACTGCATTTTCAAACATCTATAATTCCAGACATATTTAAATATAAATCTTCTTCTTTCTTCAAGAAAAATGACCATATAAACCTAAACAAGAAAGATAGCAGTAAATTAGAGCGCTGGGCTGTATTTCAGTTCCAGCCTCTTGCTGACTTGAGCTTTCCCTTCATGGTTTACGAGGTTGGGAGAACCTTCTTGCTGAGTTATTGACTGTATGTTGGCTGTTTATTCTGCTTCGGGTACCCGTTGTGTTGCCACGTTTCACCACATGATGGCACTGGGAGCGCACCGTAACCAGTACATCACTAAGTGCTAGTTAGTTCATCTGCTGTGATTTCTGCTGCTTTGACCAGCTGCGTGGTTTTAATTGAGCAGCTCTTGCTCTCTCTTGCTCCCCGGAACAAGCTGGATCTGGAGCTAAACAAAAATAAATGTGAAGGGAGGTAGTGAAGAGAAGGAGTAGCTTGATTATTTACAGAAGTCTGTTGTTTGGCTGCACAAGTTTCTGTCCTCTAACATCCGTGTCATGTTGCGTTTGTCTTGAGTGCCTTAAATATATATCTGTGCAGCATCTGACGAAGAAAAACAATATATATCCAGCATTTCTTCACTGTTGGAGTGGCATGCTCTGGAATGATGCACTTGGGACCCTTCTTGCAATATCCAACCTTGCATTTATATTGTACACAACTGGTGTTGTGTCCCTTGTAAGCGGATTCAGGCAATTCAGCTTAGAATGCAGGTGGTGTAAATTAACTTAGTCTCATTCACTTATCAGTGCAGTTTTTTGCTCTGGTGTCCTTGCTGAAACCTTCCCAAGGAAGCTCTCATACCTCACAACCTGCTTTGGAGGGAGGGGATGGACTGTGCGGCTGTGTTATGTTGAAGGCACATTGGCACAAAGGCGAAGATCCAGGGTAAACGACTTCTGACCTGAACTAAGAGACTAGTGTGCAGTGAGCCACAACAGGAAACACATCTCTGCAACAGCCGGAGGAAAGCTAATTGAGTGATGCAAATAAGCCTTGGCACACATGTGGTCTTCCTGCAGCCAGCTGTTTCCAGTCCCTGGCATGCCTGGCATGAGTTTTACCTGTGCTACAGGATTATTTCCAATTGAAAAGAATGGGCTGTGACGCCATCATTGCTTTAAATCTTTCTCTCTTTGACAGAACCAGAAGTAGTTGCCCTGTTCCCAGGCACGGTTGCTGGATACAGGCTCACTCTGTTTGGCTGAATCCATCCTTTCCTTTTTGTCTCTGGATTGGTTTGGGGGTTCTTTGCAGGGAGGTTTTGGATGCAGATGGAGTAACAGCTCTGCCAAGAGTCTTGATTAGGGCCCTGGAGAGCTGTTGTAGAGACTGGTAAGAAGGAGATGATCTCTGCCAAGAGGAAATTCAGAGCTAGAACAAGTGGCTGTGACAGACAGATGGCAAAGGGGGATCAGAGGCAGGTGGAGGCCTTCGTGAGCAGTTCAGCAAGCAGCGTTCACACGCCGCAGGCTGCCTTGCACTCTTGCCACGTGGAACAATTCAAAGGGGAGCAAAGGCCTCACCAGTTTATGCAGGGAATCTCCTTCCATGTGTGAAACGTTATATGAGATAGTGTTATGGGGGATAAAACCTTTCTGACCTTTTTGCCCTTTCTCAGTGGTGTAGAGGCAAGGCCAGCCATTTGCAGAGACAGTAGAGACTGTGAAGGGCACCCTCTGCCCCGTTTATGTTTGTCCCAGCGATCTTCTTTCCAAACAAGATTGGACCTGGTGCTGGTGAGGCTGTATAGCTTTTGTCATGCTGCAGCGATGTTTCCATTTGACTCTGCCTCTGGGCCCTCTAAGATGGAGGATGATTTGTTTCAGGTTATGTGATTTGGTTGCAGGAAAGCAAATGGGCTGAGCTTTGGGAAAAGAAAACCATTTTGAGAGTCCTTGCAAGAATATCCAGTAATATCCAGTATATGACACACATCAAACACGGGCCTCTGCTGTTTCTCCTGTGACCTGCATATTTTAAGTGGACACTTACCTTGTGGGTTTTTTTGTTATTTTTTGACAGATTACCTTCATACCTTCAGTAATGTAATTTTCTGTAACTGTAACTTTCCCCACCATACACATATGCACACACACAAAAAACCCCACACGTACATACGTACACAGAAAGAGCAAGCACCATCCCATGCTGTATGGAGCACTGGCAGTCCAATACGATACGCTATTGTCAGGAAGTTCATTCCCTACATTTGGCCTCGCCTGTCGTGTGACAGAAAATGGAGGGGAGGGGCCCTGGAGTGACCCACTGGCTGTTTGCCTCACTTGAGAGCTCATGAAGAAGTTGGAAATTTGAACAGACCATGTCTAGCTCTCTGAGGCAGTGAGGAGTGAGATGTGACTTCAAGGCCAGGGTTATGGACCCAGTCCAGAGTAAGTCAGATTTGCAGTGGGGTCCAGTAACAACATCATCCCCAAGAACACAACTGAAGCCCAGACTTGGATGGAACATGTGGGGTATGTTCAACTCAAGCCACTGATGGCCTGGGTGCCTCTTTTGGAATTTGCATCTGTTCCTTGTCTGCAGTGAGGATTTGTTTGCATGTGGCCATGGTTATTTTTATCTGTTCCTTATTTCCTATTCCATTCAATATTGATAAAAGGCTGTAAATCAGAATAGAAATGAGAAACGAGGAGCATGTTAAGCCCACATTTTGCAGTTGAGGAGCAAAGCATAGAGATGGTAAGTTTGCCCAAAGTCTCAAAGACAGTCTGGCAGAGCAGTGAACTGAACTCTGTCTTCTTAAGTCTCAACTGTTCAAATTAACTTTAATGAAAACAGCAGATCTTCCTCTTGGTGGATACCAAACTAGCCATCCTACTTGCAGTGGGAAATGAAGGCACCAATCACGGCTTATACTTCAGAGCTTTGTTTTGGAGAAGAATGTGTCCTTGCTCTCCAGGCATTGAGTGAAAACACCTCCTGGCCTTTGGTTTGCTTGGGAAGGGGAAGTGCAGCCCTGAGTATTGCTCCTGTCGTTCCTAAGGAGACAGGTTAATAGAGGGGAAAGCAGACGAAAGTGGGAGGGTGCTGACCTCCTTCAGCCCAGCATTTGTAGCTAGGTGCTCTGCTCAGTGGCCCATGGAAGAAGTTGTTTATTGCAAATTCCTTTTTGAAGCTCATGTCCTTGGGTCTGTGAAAGGTGTGCTTTGAAAGCATAATTTGATTTCAAAACATGATGGTGGTGGAGTAGCCCCAGAAATATAGGTGTTGGAATTAAATTCCAGCTCCAGCAGGTGACCTGGGAAATAACGTGGAGGGGAAAGATCAGACAGGCCATCAATAAGCTGTGCTCTTCCACTGTGGGTGTTGCACACCTGTGCTTCTCAAAAAGGGTGTTCCTGCTGCCTTGTGTGCTTTTGGGACAGGTCAGAGTGCATAAGCCAGATCTTGTGTGGGTTTAAAGCAGAGCAGGTCCAGTGACACTAAATGAGGCTGCACTGATTTATCCTGCTTGAGGAGCTGTCACTGACACATTTGTTGTACTCACTTTCAACTAACTGGGAAGAATGCTTTTTTCTTCTTTGTGAACTGTGGGGCAGGGAAGACTTGGGAACAAATTAGGAATTCAGTACATGAGGAGAATATGATATAAGCAATTATTCAGCGCTATTGTTTGTGCTTTGTGTGAATTTGACATAAGATACTTTCTATTTGTCTTATAGAGCCATTGGTCATAATTTCACAGCTGTATTTTCTTTCAAAGCATCTGTACATTTGTAAAAATGCAATATGCATTTTTTTCCTTGATACAGAAAATAAACAAGTATCACCCTTTAAAAGCCACTGGGGAATCTCTGCAACTGGTATGTACAATACCAGACGTAGAGGTGTCTGTACCATGGTGTCTCAGCAGAGACCTCAAAGGTCTCTTTGACCGGGGGTAGAAAATGGGCTTTGAGGAATCATGTATGACCCATTTCATCGCGGTGTTTTGGTGTGAGCTGCCGCTTCAGTGCGTCACTTAATCCTAGCTATGAGTCATTTAGGTCCTAGAGCACAGTGTGAGGTTCATGTTGCTTAAATCAAGATGTCCACAATGAGACTTATTAGCCCAGGGACCTGAACGTTAATGATGCAGAGTGCTGGAGTGATAGTTCAGTGGGTGAGATTTGTTGGTTTACGGCTCCTGCTTCCCTAAATGCTCCTTTGACAGCTTTTTGTCTGTCGTCTCATGAATTCCGCAGGAAGGAAAAAACGGAAACAATCTGTGTCCTTTAGAAGAGAAGCAGGGAGAGAACTTATACACCAATCTCATTATTTTAATTGTATCATGTCCAAAATCTTGTAAAACATCAGGAGCAATCAAGGAAGCTACTAGGAGCCTTGAAGCAAAGTGGGACAATGAGGAGAAGAGGAAGAATATGTCTTTGTACATAATCCAGCCTGAAATCAAGTAGGCTTTTGAAACCCTCCAGGTCTGTGACTACTGAGAAAGGAAGATCTCTCTGGGGACTGGGCATTTGGCATTTTGGTTCCAGCACTTCTTGCTCTCAGTCCACTTTACTTGCCATAGTGTAACTGTACTCTGGGCTTAAATCCACCCCCTCCATTATTTCAGAGGAGCTGAGTTCAAGTCTGGTGGGCTGAGCCAGGGAATTCTCATCTTTGCAGCTTCTGTGTGTGTGTCCAAGCCACATGAATAGCTGCTGAGATAAACCAGAAGTGACCTGCAGGGGTGAGCCTGTGGGCTTACAGGGCAGATGTTAACTGGTGCAATAGCCCCAGTTAATGTCCCAAATGCTCCCAGCTCTGGCCTAGGCCCTCAGTTCACAGAATATTCCTCATCCTTTTGATCAAGACCCATTAACATGCTCCTAAGTAATACACAAATGGGCGTAAATTTGACAACATACCTAAAATGAAGCAGAGCCTGATTTGGGAGACAAGAAAGAGTGCTTCGTCCCATATCAAGCTGGAGCTTTCTGCCGGCGCATTTATTTAGCTTTACTCCTAAACTGGTGGATCAGATGAAAGCCAGTCAAGTGGAAGAGAGGGCAGTGCTGAAGCAAGCAGGCTCTCCTGGTAATTGCAATGCTGCCAGTGTTCCTCCAGTCAGTTAATAGATTTCCTCAGGTCCTCTGTGCCAGGTGAAAATTTCCTCATTAAGGGGAATTTATTCCATTTCCTTTTATCATTTATTATTGAAGAAGTAGTGAGTGGATGGAGTTCCAAAGATGACGGGGTGGAATTTTAAACAAAAAGCAACAACAAATCAACTGGAAGCTGAAATGGAAGCAGAAGCAAGGTTTGGGAAAGGCTTGTATTGTTTATAAACCACAAAATATGCAGAGGATTTTAGCTTTCCAAGGAAGTGAACAGCCACTAAATGATTATAGCAGTGGACAAAAGTCTTATCTCGTTCTGAACCTCTAAAACTTCTGAATGCCATTTTGCAAAGGCGAATGTTGTGAAAAAGGAGCTTTATAGGAGTTTGGAATCATGGCCACTTAATCTTCCCTTGCTTCAGCATTGATTATAAACCAGCAAGGGAGTCTGATCTTTGGGAGGCTTTTTGCTCTGTTTGAAGAGTAAGTGATGCTTCAGGAGAAAGTGGGAAGTAGTGATGTAGGACTGGGCCATGTGTTTGGGAATAGCCAGAACTGAGTTGTTTTTTTTTTCTTTGTTGTAGTGCTGTATTTCTGATGAGCTCTTGGAAGGGTTATTTCTTCAAAGAGATCAGCTCGCTTCTACTCTTGCTGGCTTTAGCATCTCCAGCAAGTCTAAAGTGCTATCTTTGAGCAAAGGCAGTGGGAGCAGAATTAGGTCAATGCTGGATCTTAAAAATCATCACCCCTTAGCTTCTGCATGTCTCAGTTTTGCTATCTGTAAGTTAAGAATCACCCTCCCTCTGTTTGCATGTTTCTGTGTATTTTTTCCATGAATGTTGAGATACAAATGATAAAAATTGCCCTTATTAAGAAATGGAAATTATGCAGGTACAAAGATGCATGTCCAGTATGTGCAGAGAGGCAGCCTGATTTCTCTCCTAGTGCTGAGGGTTTGCAGCTCACTGATCCAGTTCCCTTTAAATGTGGTAGAGCAATTCTGCTGGCTTGCTCTGCCTGCCCCTTCTGCTGGTTGTGCCTCCAAGACTCTGGGAGCTGCCTCAGAGGCTTCTGCCAAATTCTCATCTTATGGCAGATTCTGGTTTCAAGTGCTAGGAAAGCAGCCCTGCTGGGTGTTTGACTCTTGCCAGTTTTCTGTGACAATATTAAATGACAAAACTTACATCCCTGGGGCTGGGTTGTCAGCTCTAACCTTTGTTAGAGCTGGGTGCATTTCCTCTGTAGGAAGTTGCCTCCATGGTAGTGAGAAATGAGAAAACCCTTCCTGTCTAGGTCCTGCTTGACTAGAGTTTCCCACAACATCTTTCTTATTAGCCACCTTGAAATCTACATCTCTTTTGTTTTCTTTATCATGTATCAGGAGTAGCAAAGGAAGAAATACATGGTTTTATTTCCCCTTTAGTTCCTCAGCTTTTCTCTTGCAAACTGGTTGTCCTGTACAACACTGGTTACCTTTTTTCATGGCTTAATAAGTGTCCTAACCTAATTTAAGCTGCAAGCCCAAGACAAATTAATCATGTCACCAAATAATCACTGCTTCTCTTCTACCCACCTTGCTGGGGGGGATGACGATGAATGATATTGTTATAATGAGATACAAAAAACTGAATTGAAACAAGCTGCAAATGAAGGCAATTTTCTTTCTCTGTCAGTAATCAAATGACAGCCAGTGATGTGTGTTTCTGAGGCAGAAGGGAAGGAGAGCAAGGGAGCAAACTGCACTGAAACAGACTCATTTTCTTGGGGTCATCAGGTCTGCTCACTCATACTTAGGGAATGCTGAATCTAGGAGAGAAATCTAATGTGGCTGCGTTCTTCGTAATAGCTGGCGATGGCTAGCATCTGTTTTGCCACAGAATTGACAGATTTTACTTGCTGTGTTTCCTTCTGTAAAACACCTATCCATACTTTCAGTTCTGGCATTCATGTTTTATGCAAGATGTCCTGCTTCTGAGCTGAGACCAGAAAGCAGAAAGGGCTGAGGAGAAGCAGAGGAGTTTTACAGTGGAGCGGTTAGTATATGGAGACTGTGGGCTGTGATGTACCTACTGGTGTGCTGCAAAGTGGGTCTTATTTTGGGAAGGCTTTCTGCACCCAGAACTAAATCCGAAACCTGGGAAGCTCAACCTGCTGGATTAGGCAGGACAGTTTCCTTTTGACACTAGGAAAGAGCAGGAGCTGCTGGAGTAAGAAGGGTAATATGGTGGAGAGTTGTGGAAAAGGTCAATGGTGTAGGTGGTACTCCTGCATTGGAGTCCTCTGAGGGCAGAGCAGGCTGGTTGTCACCCTGTTACTCCAGGCTGGGACACAGTTGATAACAGTTATGGTGAGTGTTTCCTTTCTGCACGTCCTCGCTGGCTGTATGCTGTGCTCTCGTAGGCAAGTGGAGCATTCTGTTCCATGTTGCAGGGCAAGGAAGGGTGGCACTGGGGGTTTCACAGAGGAAAACCCACACACCCAGGGATCCGAACCCAAAAGTTACTAGTCCCCAGTTGTGCTTTCAGGACAGCTGACTTTTACTCTAGCCTGACTGCACCGAGGGCAGCAGAGCTGCTCTGAGCCTAAGCCAAAGTGGAAAATCCAATGACTCTCTTTCATGCTTCAGCTTCCTGACACATTCCAATAACGTGGCCTTAGCCCTCTCATCCGACTCAAATAACATAATGCTATTTATTTAAAAATAGCGTTCAAAAGCTCTGATTTAGGAAAACTGCTTGTTTCTTAATAATTTCCTTTTTCCTGATTCCAAGCTTGCTTGCTCATAAAATATTGATTTATTGGGCAGGCAAGGATGCTCTTGGCAATGAAGATGAAAAGCAGAAGTGCTGATAAAAATACATGTTTTTTTATACTTTTGCAAAAGCTAAGCTTAGAAAAGGTAGCTTAGAAACAGAGACAGGCAGAAACTATAAGGGCTATAGGTGGAGTCAAAACAAAGTGGAACAAAGAGAGTGTGGGAGAGAAAAAAGTGGAGAGAATAAAGAGGTAATGGAGAAGATAAGAAAATCAAAGACAAAACGGGCAAGAAACTGCTGAGCTGCAGAGATGGCCTGGGAAAGCAATGCATTTGAAATAAATAGCAAACACTAGGACTCCTGAAAAGCAAAACCAGAACAAGAACGTATGGAAGGATTGAAAGACCCTGATTACAAATATGAAATTAAAAAAAGTGCCACTGCTTTACCCTGTCTATCCCCTTCTCCCTGTTTTCATAGTGCAAGAAGCAGCACAAGTTATATGGGAAAAAAAGTGTACTTGAGACTGTCAGAAGGAAAAACATACCTTGTGTGTGAGCCTCTGAAGGTGGAGTATGAGGGAGAGATTGAGTTACATTTTGGGCATGGAGATGTGAGGATACTGAACCCAAGAAAGGAATCAGTGCAGGTCCTCTGTGGAGGCTGTAATGGTAAATGACCGTACAGTTGTGAATATGGTGACTTTGTACTAGCCTGGTGGAGAATGCTGCCTGGGAGATGATGGACCTCATTTGAGTCACTCACTCCTGTCTCAAAAATGCAACAAAAGAGTGTTTCACTTCCTAGCATCAGCGGTCTGCCTGTAGGCCCCACCTTATAGGTGTTTGTGGGGGACATCCAGTGCAAAAAACATCTTCTGTGTCCGGGGATTGCACGGCTTAGCTGAGTCTTCTTCCTTTTCTTACCTTTATGTGCATGATCCTACAGTAACTCCATACAGTATGGAAGACACAAGTACTTATATATCTTCTAAGTATTCCTGTAAAGCCTCATGCAGAGGTGTTTTTCTTATTTAATCCTAGTGAAACAGTTCCAGAAGAGACACTGAGGAGAGCCAAACAGGTCGGCTTCTCAGATAAACAGATTGGGAAATGCCTGAGGCTGACTGAAGTCCAGTGCCGTCAGCTGAGACTCAGGAAGAATATAGTGCCCTGGGTGAAGCAGGTATGTGACAAACATTGCTGTTCATGATGTGGGCTTCCAGTAGTGCAAGGAGCACACCTCCATGTCCTCAGAAGCAGCTGAGGCGAACAAAGTGGAACTGCTGGCCCTGTTAACATCCATAGGAGTTTGACATTAGAGGAAAACAAATTTCCCCCATGTATCTGTTACTTCTGCATTGCAGGCATCAATGTAATGACATGAACATCCCCAAAGAGAGTCTCGGAATATTCTTGTTCATATTCTGTGTGGCTGAAGGGGAAACACAGCTATCTGGCTTCAGGAAAAGGCTGAGAATGCTGGCCCACCGTGGTGTGACCATGAAAAGTGTAATATGTCTTTTCTCTTGGTAGTAACATTTTACAGGGCAATACTTTATTTGAAGTGTGCTATTGTTATGGGTTCATTTGCTATTCATTGTGATAGCACGAGCATAATGAGCTCATCTAGTATTCATGGCAGTGTCACAAGCCTTTGCTAGGTGTTTTTCTGCATTTAAGGTGTGTTGGTATTAAACTGCCACCAGCTGTTTTTTTTGTCATTAAAGGGGAAAAAAGATCCAACCCAGACTACTGAATGTTTCTGAAAGAGCCCATCTGTATCCTCAGGCCCAATTCCAGGTGCCAAATATCCTTCTGTTCCCCAGCTGCTGTTTTCCTTCTGTGTCCTCACCTGGCCCACAGAAATATTGCACTGCATTCTTTCACCTGCACATGGCACTACAGTACTGGATTGATTTGTGTGTTGACGTACCCTTAATAAGGTCATTCTACTTACGCCTGCATTTGTGGCTTCGAAGCATATGTTTCTTCTTGAGCCGTGAGGTACAAGTCGTGGTATTAGCAACAGTAATGAGCAGCAGACACTTGCACAGTGCTAATGACGTAAGGTCACCGTCTTCATTATTCACAAGGATTTGGACAGCCAGTGGGGATTGCTGAAAACACTTGAAGATTGGACAGATTTTTAAATGGTCTAGCATGTAAAAATTCATGTCAGGACTGCTGTAATATTGTTCCCTGTTCAGTATTCTGGGTAGAAATGTTTCAGCTGTTCAGTCAGGGAACTTCAGTAGTCACTGGTGACCTAGATGGAGTAGTTACCACGTATAACACACAATAAGTAGTTGATAAAAATAGTTTGTGAACAGCCTAGTAGGCAGATTATTCTTCTGGGCTCTCTGGTGACTAATTACTTAAGAAATTGTTGAAAACTACAGATAAGAGGTGGTTGAAAATCACTCTTGCTTTGTGTACCATTTAATTATCAAAGCATGAGTTATATTGTAACATAAATATGTAGTACTTGCACTGCTGGCTGCTACTGACATGATCTCAAAGTGATACTGTGTGCGTGTTTGTATTCAGTGTGGGAGTAAGATGAGGTCAGGATCCCAGTTGGTGCAGCTAAAGAGGACAGGAGATCTGTGTAATTAATGCTGCCAAACTAACGAGAGAATGAGGGCCTTGACAAGAAGGGATGGATAGGGAAAGTTCCTAGACTGTGAAGGTGTTTTACCAGAGAGATATGGAGCTAAAACTGCAGCGTATGAAGAGATGATCGACTCTCCCGTTAACTGAACTGTAAGGCCTCGGGGAAGGCCAGACATATGCTGCATTGCCAGTGTATGGCAAATCAGATCACCTGCATTTGAGGAAAGACATGATGGGAAAATAATAGGGCAGAATAACAGTAAAAAAAGAAAGAGGGAAAAGAAAAACCCCAAAACACCTGCATGTAAGAAAGATTTTGCACTGGCCAAGTGACAGTCCCTCCTCTTCTTCCCCATACAGATCGACACACTGGCAGCAGAATACCCAGCAGTGACTAATTACCTCTACATCACGTACAATGGGCAGGTAGGCACATTCAGAAACAACAGTCTCATTGCTGTCTAATCTGATCTCTTTCCCCTGTGCTGCATTATTTTTGGAGATCTTGCAGATGTCTCAGTCTCTGTAGCAATTATTTTGGATGGTGTTACATATAATCCCCTTACAGCAGGCCTGGAACTTTCTTTTGCTCAAATATTAATCCAGTACATTCAGTGTTAATACCTGTATGTTATTATGATCCTGTCCTGTGTCACCTGTACTTGCATCCTCTGTGCACAGGTCGGGTGCTGGCAATGCAGAACTTGTGTTTCACTCATGTCACACTAGCATTCATTTTTATGTGCAATTTATTCAAGCAGCCTAAGGAGCTACTATCCCCATCAGAGGTGCTGTGTATCCTTTGGTTTGAGCGCAGCACCACTAATTTCAGCAGAGTTGCACTTGGTTTACGCTGCAGTAAATGGGATCAGACTTGAGCCCTGAAGGATCTGGTTGGATCTGTTGAATGCAGGATTAGCACCAGAAACTAGTTATTCTGGAAAGCATGAGGTTAGGTACTGTGAAGTACAGATCTTACTGACTTTTTTCCTTCCCTTCCCAGGAACATGATGTAAAATTTGATGACTGTGGAGTGATGGTGTTGGGCTGTGGACCATATCACATAGGTAAATCTTTCTTACAGCTCCTTTGTTCTCCTTGCACTACCAACCATTTGGATTTTCTTGTGGTTCATTCGTTCTTCTTCTCACGCGGTGACAAAACCTTCCCATGCATACTGCACGGAACATCAATTCCTAACACAAGGTTTGCCTTTTACACTTGCTTGGAGACTTCATTTCATGCCTTGGAAAAACCAGGAGAATTTTATTACTTTTCCCTTGTCAGTTAAAATTGTGATTTCCACAAGGTTTTAGGGAATTTTTTTTAATCTTACTTTTTGCACATGTTAAGGTCTTGAGGACTTGATACCTTGTGTAGAAGTTTGTTGCTCCCACACAGATCTTACGTGTTTACTGCCAGCTCATGACCATGTTGTTATATACTAGGCATTTTATTGCTGTAAGTGTAGGTGACTATGAAAATATTTTGATATATTCAGCTGTTTTTGTATAAACAGTTCTCTGCATGCTGAGCCCACTGAGGTGACTATGCAGCATAAGAGTTTCCTCGTGGCTATGAGTATTGGGTAGACTGCTGAAATCTGTATATGATGACTTTCACTTTTTCTTTTCATGGATCCTTCCAAATAGCTTGCAATTATTGACAAGAAAAAATTTATTGTTATTCAGAAATATTTTTGCTCTGCATCTCACCAGTAGTGGTGATGGTTTTTGAAAGGTGAAATTGAAAACTGCCTCGATTTGTTTTGTTTGGATGGACAGGTCACGTGCGGCACTCCTGTTGCTGTTTGTAGGATGTGTCTTTTTGAACTTAGTTTCCAGTATGAACGTTGAGTGAAATCAGGAGGCACACTCCGTGATTATGCTGATTTTTTTTGTGAATGCTTCTGCCAGTCAACATGCTGTGTAGCGTGGTTACAAAAAATGAACATAAGAAGGATGGCAGTGTTGTTTAATGATTTGATAGATTGTATGTGAATACATTTTGCACTGTTCACTTAAAACTCCTAATTGCTTAGATTAGCCATACAGTTCTGATCTTGGTCTTACCTGTTCTGTAGCTTTGATTAGATCAAGACAATCTTTGGAAGAGGTTGCAAGTAAATAAAGTCTGCTAAAGGAAACCATTACTTGCATCTCTACAAGCTTTTTTTCTTTTTTTTTTCCCTAGGTGCAATAACCAAGTTGATTTTTTTTTTTTCATTATCTTTTGAAGGCAAGTAAGCAGCATGCTTTTCCTCTGTGCTTTCAGAATTTTAATCATAATTCAGTAGGATCAACTTAGTGTTCCCTGTGGATTTACATTTACAAAACAGGAACAGATCAGAAAGGGCTAAATGATTTGGATGGAAGTTAAACATGTGTCATTACTTTTTTTTTTCAAACACAATTCTTATTTCCTTTGTGAAAACTGAGTTTTAGATTTAAAAAAAACCCAACCTTATACATTTTATTTGAAATATATTACAGGAAAATCTTGAGTATGTTGATACTTTTGCAAAGAAAAAATTATTTGGGGGAAGTGTAAGGTCATTTCAGCAGTCACGCTCTATTCTGTATTTAAAAAGAGGATTATCCAAACTGAAGTGTCTTTTTTTTTGAAGTTTTCTTGTTCTTGTTAACTAACATGCCAAATAGAAACATGATGTGAATCAGTACAGCTGCACACTCTTAAACTTCAGAGCTTGCTTTGACGCACCTTCACACACACGTAGGGGCCTCTGGCTCGCTGAGAGCCTGGGCTGCAGTGCGTGACCTGTGCTCTTCTGGGTTACTGCTCAGATATTCAAGGCAATGCTTGTTCTTCACTTCCTGCAGGAGGGTATCTCCTGTCCTGGAAGGGGAGTTTGTCTGTGTGAAAGTCAGCCTTGAAAGCAGTATAAATCAGCTATTCCTCCAACTGTGTGGACCAGCAGAGTGCTCTGTAAATTTCAAGGTGTGCATGTAGATTTATCATGATTGAAACCTGAAAGTGGCTTCAAAAACATGCCTGTGTTCATGTAGTAATTATCTTCTGAGGAGCAATGTCCGGTTATGTTACAACAATCATTACTAGTATTACTAAATATTGGCTGTCTTCCCTTTTCCCGCGGTTTGGACATGACCGTTGCTGGATGTGGCTGAAATGTTCAATGTTCAGCTGTTTTCTGAGGTTGTGTCTAAAGCAGTGAGATGGGGACTCCAGATGACCATTGTGTCCCAAAGTTGTGGTTTCTTATTTGTAGAAGAATACCTGAATAATGGAAGTGGGATACAAAAAGTGAGTGAGCAGCTGGTGACTCTTCTCAGAAACATCCAGTTTTGGATTTGATTTCCCACTGTTTTCTGTGGGGTCTTAGCTGAGGTCTAGGCATGTTTTGAGGTTCCTGTTGTGTGCCTGCCAGTGGGTGACCTGTGACAGCCATTTGTTTGTGACTAAGTGGGGGAGGCAGCAATTAACCCCAGACTGAATTTGCAATGTATCTTGTCACACAGTTATATATAAAAATAATTATATTGGTGGTTAACAATCACGTAATGACTGTGAACACATCATGATGAGGCCCAGGATTTCTTGTAGACTGTAAGCATAGCCATTTAATGATGTTTTTAGTATGCATCATTCTCTGTTTATGGTACCCATCTTAGATATTCGCACGTAGAAATTTATGGCACAGTAGCTGTTAGTGCAAGTCTGGACTGCAGCGTTGCCCAAGTCCTAGGTCTTGCAGCTTGCCCAAGACCAAGCACCAAGTCCCAGTGCTCGCCTGAGCACCAGGTGACTCCGGCTGTGCCTCTTCCCTTTGGAGGTGGCCACAGTGCTTACTCAGGGTTCAGGACAGTAGGATGAGCTTGCCCCAGGGTGTTGCCGTAGTCGCTGTGGCCTTTAAACCAAGTGGTTCTAAAAGTTTTCCTCTACTGACTTGCCACATCTAGGGTCAGCGCGCAGGAAGGTCAGACCCACAGAGATGTAATTTTTCTGTTAGGTTAGCCACGCTGCCCTTCTGGAAGGTAAAAACCGCTTCAATCTTCTGGTTTTTAAATTGCATCTGTACAAATGCTTCATGTTTTCTGGAGTAAACAGCACTGTCTCATTGTAATGGACGCTCAATCTGGCCACCTCTGAGCTTCTGCTTCCTAAGTTCATCTCAAAGCTTGTTGGTTGGGAGGCAGTAGTAACTGGATGGCAGGGAGAGCAGGCATGAGCATTTATGTGTGCAGGACCACAGACATGTCTAGAGGCCTGTCACTCTTGAGCACCTGAGCCGACATACCTGGTGTGCTTGGAGGCTAACATTTGGGGATGATTAGTTTCCATGGGAGGACAATTAGATTTCTTGCTCTGAGCTGACAGGAGGCAGTGCTGGTCTTTTTTTTTATTTTTTTTTTACATTTTTCTTTTTTAAGCTCCAGTGCTGAGAATGTCTGTTTTCTTCTCTGCATCCTTGCCCGCTTTTCTGTCTTCTGGCAGGCAGCAGTGTGGAGTTTGACTGGTGTGCTGTCTCCAGCATTCGCATGCTACGTCAGCTTGGCAACAAGACTGTCGTCGTGAATTGCAACCCAGAGACAGTGAGCACAGATTTTGATGAGTGTGACAGACTGTACTTTGAGGAGCTGTCATTGGAAAGGATCCTGGACATCTACCAATATGAGGTAAAGAAAACCAGAAGCAGCAACAAAAAGCCATGAAGCAGACCAAACTTTTCAAAATTCATGTCTCTAGCTTGCTTTGGCAGAGCAGCTAGGGGCGAGGTGGGAGAGCTTGCTAGCAAAAGCTGTTTGGTTTGGATCCCAGTGTTGCATTTTACAGATCGTTGATGTTTCTAGCAGACTGCTCAATAATGAATGCCAAATAAATATTAAATTATTTTGCAAGATGCCATATTGTGCAATATTTACAAGCAGATTTAGTTTGCTGCACAGTCATTTGTCTCACAAATTGTTCTGCCCTTGTGATGCTAAGCTTTAGCACTTAAGAATATCCTTGAATTTAAGCACAAGTGCTCACCCTGAAGCAGTAGAACAAGTTATGTGCACGACACTAACATGTGCTCAAGAGTTTGTGGTCTTGGCCTTGCAGTACAGTGACAATGTGGTGGGATGTGGTCCAGCACGCAGGTTTGTCAGGTCAGGAAGGGGGATTGGAATTGCCATCAAACCAAAACGTCTTCCAGCTCCTGATCCAGACGTTGCTCTTGTCTATCTGGAGTCTTCAAGTGTTCAGAAGTGCTGATGCTAAGAGATGGAAAAGAATCCCAGACAGATTTGGTAATGAGAGGATTTATAATGTAAACAGTCCCAATATGGAAAATGTTGATTTCTGACTGGTGACAAACTCAACTTGGATTTGTGGCTGAGGCGTTGAAAGGCGCTTACGGGAGCTTCCTCTTCTTTGAAATTCAGTGCGAGTTGAGTGTGTAACTTGCTGAAGCAACTTTGCAGAACTCAGGTCATGTTAAACTTATGATTTTTCTTTGTTCTTCTTACCAGTATATGACAGTTTGAGCTAGTCCCATTTGTGGATGGGTGCAAGTTTCTAAAATGATTTTATAACATGGCTATATTTTGAAAATTCCTGAATTTGTGACCAAGCAAAAGCACATCAGAACTCAAATCCTGGTCTCTAGGCTCTTATTAAACTGTTTGCAAAATGCTGTCTAGGGCCATTTTTAGATCGCATGTTCATACTTTCCTATTTGTACATGTTGTTTCACCTCTTCTTCAAATTTTCGTAAAAACAGAGACTGTTAGGGGAAAGCAGTAAATTTAGGACAGGCCAAAAGACTCTGGTGGCTCTCTGGAGTCATAAAGACTGATTTTTTGAATGCGTTAGGATTATCCATGAGAGTCAGCTCTATAAGCGTTGAATTCTTGTTTACTTAAGCAAAACTGAACTTCTGAACTTGGGGTGTGGAGGAAATTGTGTGACAGTTTGTCAGACAAATGACACTGATGAAACAGCATCTAATTACTGCAGCATCAAAGACAAGGTAGAGATAGGCAATGAGAGAGCAACTACTTATTTAAACACATAGTGCTAGTAATTAGCAAGTTGGGTAAGAAAAAGACGTGAAAAGAATAATGCATACATATTGAAGCTTGAATTATCCTGCTTGTAAGAGCAGGGCTTGGCAAGTTTGATGAGAGGGGTTGCAGATCTCGAGGTCTAATAGCAGCATCCCATGGTACCCAGAGCTGAAGGGTTGGCAATTTCCCCAGCTCAGCCAGCCATGCTCGTCAGCTGGACTGGCTCATGTTTCTGGGCATGTTTTTAGCCTGTCCTGCTTGTGAAGTAAACCAAAAAGTGATCATGAGATGAGAGAGGGCAGGGAGGAGGCGGCTGGAGCCTGCCTACCAAGAGCTGCTCACAGCTTCTATCCCAGAGACATCCTCAGCTGTCCCTTCTCTTTCTGTCCCTTGGGTCCCCTTTTACCTCCCTCTCTCCAGTCAACATTCACAGCTGCTCTGACTCACCAGAGACTGAGCTCTGCACAACAGAGCTATGCGTTGGTGGGGAGTTTAATTTACTGTGAATGTGCAAAGTTAGGTGGTAGTCTATGAGGACAATAATTTAAAAAAAAAATTCCTTCCCTCAGATTTATTGACTTATTGTTTCCAGAGAAGATGTTCCCTTTTTATTTTAATACCTATCTGCTTGAGGGCCTCTTCTGATTCTTTTTCAGTTTCTAAGATCATTCTGAAACAATTCATAAAACTAAAGGAGGCTCTTAGGCACAATTGTAATGGTCTAATTTGTTTTCAAACTCAGGGAAAAGAAAACCCAACTCTATTACTAATGATATAAAGGCAAGGTAGTAATAAAACTGTAGATTTTTGTTATAAAGGAGAAAATAATTCTCTCTAGGCTTCTTTCGCTAGATTATGTACAGCGTATATTTTAAAGATATCTGTTGGCAAGGATGTTATTCATTGTCTTTATAATAAAATATGGCTGATGACAAAGTGATATGCAGTGGTATCCATTTCTGTCTGCCCACGTTTCTCAGTGGGGCGCTCCTGTTCCCTGGCAGGATGGTGGGCTGCTCTTTGGGCGAGAGCATGCTTTGGGAAATAGCAGCAGAATTTTAAAGGAAGAAGTAGACAGCAGCTGGGTCTCAATCTATGGTCCTTTTTGAGTAAAAATGAGTACATGATTCAAGCTATCTGCTTGAATAAACCATCTCTTCTGTCTCCTTGGGGCTGGAGTCCCCAATGCCATCCCAACTTTGGTATAGGCAGTGTTTGGACTTTAGAGGCTCAGTGACTAGAATTGTTTTAATGGAAGAAATAAGCAGCAGCTGAAAATAAGCTGGTAGCTGGGACATTGACATTTCAAATATGCTGAGGGTAGATTAAGATGGTAGTTGACCTTGGCAGCAAAGCTGAGCTGATTAGTTATCAAACCAGAACCATTCCAAGCTGCAGGAAGGGGTTTGCTTATTCACTGTCTGGTGCTCATCCGTGTGGAATGATAAGGGGCTCAGGGGCTAGAGATAAGTCCTGTGTTTTGGGTGGGTCTGCAAGCAGTAAGGAACATAATTTTTTTTTTTTTTTTTTTCCTGAGTTGAAGATGGCAAGCTCCGATGTTATGGGACAACCCCATGTGGGCACAAAACAGCCTCCATCCTTGCTCCGCTCTCTACTAATGAGGCATTTTTCACTTCCCATTCAAGGCTCTTTCAGATGGTTGCTGGTGGCTGGCAGCAGCATATTATCCCATAAGTGACTGCATGGTGAAAAGGAAAAAAAAAAATCTCTCCAGTGCTGTATATTAGCACATTAAGCAAATAATAGTCTTGTAGACCTTGGGATAATAAGTGCTGCTTAAATGCCAGACTTTTTTTAGTAGATTTTTGTTATGGTAGGAAGTTAACCACATTAAAGTTGAGCAAAGTTTGGACTAGCATTTATCATCTGTTTTTTCTCAGTCACTTCTAGTCCACCCTGCTCTCAGCTTACAGTTCTGCTACTCTAAGTCCCTTTAAATCCCTCATTAAGAAGTTCCTCTTCCAGGAAGGCCAGTGAGTCTAACCTTCTTCAGGAAAAACACACTTGTTAATTAAAAGAACATTGATACCCTAAAAGATAGAGCCAAACCATGGATCACTTGATTTATGTTTCTTGTTTGTTAGAGGTGGGTGAAACTGTAAAACACATTTGGTTCAAAAGAGCCCTTCACTGCAGCTGTACTGTGGGCCTGATTCTCCTTTGGGCAAAGTTTCACCAGCTTTAATTTGGAAGTAAAGTGACACTTATTTAATTACCCTAAATTATTACACAATCTAAATGTAATTCATGTCTTCATAATTGTTGCAGGTGCTTTAGGGCTTTTTTTTTTTTTACTATTGAACATTTTCACACCCGACTAGATTTTTCTTGTAAAAAAAAAA
>VZTO01017370.1:153243-208397 GCA_013400615.1 Syrrhaptes paradoxus | reverse complement strand
TTTTTTTTTTTTTTTTTCCTGAGTTGAAGATGGCAAGCTCCGATGTTATGGGACAACCCCATGTGGGCACAAAACAGCCTCCATCCTTGCTCCGCTCTCTACTAATGAGGCATTTTTCACTTCCCATTCAAGGCTCTTTCAGATGGTTGCTGGTGGCTGGCAGCAGCATATTATCCCATAAGTGACTGCATGGTGAAAAGGAAAAAAAAAAATCTCTCCAGTGCTGTATATTAGCACATTAAGCAAATAATAGTCTTGTAGACCTTGGGATAATAAGTGCTGCTTAAATGCCAGACTTTTTTTAGTAGATTTTTGTTATGGTAGGAAGTTAACCACATTAAAGTTGAGCAAAGTTTGGACTAGCATTTATCATCTGTTTTTTCTCAGTCACTTCTAGTCCACCCTGCTCTCAGCTTACAGTTCTGCTACTCTAAGTCCCTTTAAATCCCTCATTAAGNTAAAAAAAAAAAAAAAGCCCATAATTGCACCGGAAGAAGGATGTGTGTTTGCAAGCAATCTCACCTTGCTGTTTATTATTTCCTCACTTAAAATGTTGTGGTTGCCCAGTGACAAACATGAAATGTGCCATTGTGGCTGGAGGATGCTGTGCCCCCTGCCCTGCCTCTTCTGCTTCAGGAACTGAAGTGTTTGCCAATAACCTGCATAGAAATGATCATGTATGACAGTTTGGCTGTGCGCTACCAGAAATCAGGAGCTAGTCAGGGATAATGAGGACGAGTTAAAATAAAGGGTAAAGTGTATCCAGGGAAATTCACCATCCCAGGCTGTCTGATGGATCCGGCTCTGTTGAACTAGCCTGTGCTGTGCTTTGCTTTGTATGGGCCAGCACTCCTTAAAGACTGGCTTCTGGGGCTAGGAAAGGGGTTTGCTTAGCAAATAACAGTGCTGACAGAAAAAAAAAATCCAGTTGTTTCTCAATGCCTCTCTGCTGGAGGTTACTGCCTTGCAACTTCATAGTAAAAAAGAGTTTGTGTGAATGTCTGTTACTCTGGCAGTCCCTGACCATGAGCACGGGAGAGGCTGTTTTCTCAGAAGAGCTGCACTGAGAAGGAAAGGGGACCTAAAACATCTTGTTTGTTCATGCTCCTGGGTCCAAAAGTGGCAGCAGGGGAGTGGGAGTGGGCTGGGTTGAAGTGAGGGAGCCCATGTTCACACATGGATGAGAGCACGGGAGGGAGACTTGACCCCACCGAGTGGAGTTTTGTGTTTTGTTGCAAGGTGTAATGTTTTCATAGCACAGCTCCCTTTCTCTGCAAAGCAAGGGAGCATGTGTCAGCGCAGTGCTTGTGCTCACTGGGAAAGCAGAAGCACCTAAACATGACATGAAAGCAAGGTGACAGTCTGTGGTTCTAGCAGAAGTTATAAAATGTTGGCTTGATATCAAAAGACATGTGAACACTGCAGATTTCTTTGGTTTCCTGGAGATTTTGACCTTAAGTTACTGCTGTCTGTTGAGTGACATCAAGGAGGATATTGCTGCTTTAGAGAGGCTGCACACTGTGAATCACACTTTGCAGCCTGGGTAGCTCTGGATCAGCACAATTATCATCTGCCTTTGCTCATAGCAACCTGGAAAGTGATGCAGCCTAAATATTGGGTTCTTAGTTATGACAGCTCTTAATGTTAAGCTAACATGGACATGACTGTGCTCCTTTCTGTCTGCCAACAGGGATGCAGTGGTTGCATTATTTCTGTAGGTGGGCAGATTCCCAATAACTTGGCAGTGCCACTGCACCAGAATGGAGTGAAGATCTATGGCACAAACCCTTTGCAGATTGACCGGGCAGAAGATCGCTCCATATTCTCAGCTGTTCTGGATGAGCTGCATGTGGCCCAGGCTCCCTGGAAGGCAGTCAGCACGCTGGTCAGTTGGGAAATGTGCATCTGGGAAACGATGAAGTGGCTGGGAGTTGTTACGAGCATCTGTTCAGGGGAGACCAGCTTACTGATACTTTTCAAGATTTCAAAGATAGTTTGACAGTTTTTTACTGCCGATGTTGAAGAACTTCTTGATCCCTGTAAAGTGATGTTATAGCATCACTGGCAGTGGGGTGGGAACTGGAAGGGAAGTGTCTTTAAATCATCTTTACACGATGTGGGGTATATACCCAGCAGAACCACTGTCAGCCTCCCTAGTTTATCTTGCTGGTCTCAAATTATTCTAGCAGGTGAAGATTGCAAAGGAATAGAGATGTGTCAGCACTGCTCTTTTTTTCTAATGAAGCTCCATGGACAGGGAAGGTCTGAAGATGACAGCTGTGGAACCAAGAAGTTGTGCATTACATTCAGCCCAGGCTGTAGTTCCCAACTTCCTCCCCCCACCCCGAGTCTTAATGGCTAGTGACATGCAAATGCAGATAGAGTTGAAATGTTGGTATGACTTTAAAATATTTTCTTGTTCACAGCATGTTTTTTCTCCTTTTCTTTAGAGAGATGCAGTTGAATTTGCAAGCTCTGTGGGTTACCCATGTTTGCTGAGGCCTTCCTATGTTCTGAGGTAAGGCTTAACCAGCAGAGCTCATCGAGTTGGGGTAGGAACTACAAAAGCCTCTTTGAGACAAGGGAGAGTAATGTTGGGGGACATGTGGAAAATGCTGTGCTAGGTGGATGTGGCATAAAGCTGTCTGTCTTAACAGATGGGACAGCTGCTCAATCCAATAAAGGAAGCCAATGGACCCCTTATGTCCATCAGGAACAGATCAAAGGTAGAACATAATCGTAAGAATGTCTGTTTAGCTGCATTACCTCTTTCCTATCTCAAGACCAAACCCACAAACCTTCTGGGATATTCTTTAAGGTTCCTGAGAGTACTACCTGTACAATTAAGCCAGAAGATGGTTTGCCACCAGAAAAACCAGAAGGGAACTTGCTGAGGCCATTTATTGGGGTTGGCATCTGTTTTCAGAAAATGACAGCACATCTTCTGAATTCAGCTTCTTTTTTGCCGAGCTTCTCTGCTTACAGGCATGTTTTATGTCTCTACACTCTGGCAGCTGTTTGTCTTTAAATAGACATTGTACAGTGCCGCACATTTCCAACAGCTAGACTTTTTGAAGAAGTTACACCAGCGCATACACACAGCAAACTCACATGTTCTGAATGATCAGTCTTCTCTGCAAAGAGTTTCTTCATAGCTGGATGACTAGGCACAGAAAAGCAGTTTGTTCGGCACAGTTTACAAGTGAAAATAAATTGGAAACAGGATCCTTTTCATATGAAAAGAGACACTCATCAAAATGAAGAGGCACAATATTCATTTTCAGGGGAGAAAAAAACCATCTTTATTTAAAAAGAAGAAAACGAGAAGGATTTCTTGTATGTTCAACCCTCAAGGAAATATCCTTCAGAAGACACTGCTGGATGTGTCTTTTCTAGCCAGTTTCTGAAGCTTGCTGTGGGGTTGCGAAGCAAAGTTAAAAACCAGCACTCGGATCAGGAGTTTAAGTTAGAAACTGCTCCTGATGTAGTTTTCCATATTTTTAGGCAACACTTCTTCTAGCCTGTTGTTTCCAACATTTAGTTGAGATTAAATTCAGTATTAGCCCTTTCTATGTAAGTATTTGCTAAAGGGTATTTGTGCAGTTTAGGGGGGCTTCAGGGAGAAAAATGAAACTGGAGGATGTAAAACTTGAGGAAATAGAAAGTGAAAAGCCCTGGCACAGCACGCTGGCCTCTATTTGCAGATCAGCAGCAGGCCCACAGCTAGACTTCTTCATCCTTTGAACAGATACGGCCTTTAATATTTGCCAGCTGCCTTGGAAAACTAAATGCAGTTCCCCACCAGTTATGTACTGGGTGCACCAGCTTACATCCTCAGTGGTGCAACTGACATAGGTCCATGGATTTAATTGAACTCTATTGATTTACATCAGCTGAAGAGGAAGTCCAGTCGGTATAATCACCTAGCTACTTGTGTTTATCTTGGGCTAAAGTGACTGATTTTGTGGGATAGATCCTTCCTCCACTTTTCCCCACAGCCTCTGTGGCCTTGCCCAGCAAAGCAAAGAGGAAGCTGAACATCAGTGGTAGAAGTGACCAATGTAACATCTTTTTGAAATGATTATTGATTTAAAAGGAACCTGAATCACTGACTGTCAACGCCATGTTCTTCAAATCCCTCTGATATTATTGACAGCTGCATGTCAGAGCAGCTTTTGGGTACAGCGTCTCCCTTAAGGACTAAGACGTTAAGGAAGGGGCACAGTGACATGGCTGGCAAAGAACAGCCCATTTTCATCTGCATTTATGCTGTCCGCACCATCACCAGTGGCCTGTACATTTCTCGATTCACAGTCGCTGACGAGCAGTTGGGCTAAAGTGAGCAAAGCATCTGTTTTGTATTGAGCTCGCAGCTGACCTGCACATATGGTAAAATCTGGGTCCTTAGCAGGGCTGTCGGGCTGACCAGCCAGCTCTTCCAGCTTAGGTGGGGCTTTAAAGGCTTGGGTCAGAAAGGGGATTTGTCAGCTGTGCAAAGGCTACACAGCTGTGGTTATTTTATTTGATTCTTTGTTATGGTTCTGGAGGTCACCTGTCTTTTCTGGAAGGTATCATGGAGGTTCATTAGGTACCAGCTCTGCCTTTCTTTCAGTCAAGAGTGGAGCAAGTGGCTTGAGTCAAGAGCTTTTTTGGCTAGTCTGGCAGGTAAAGGTAGCTGGCAACACTGTGCTGTGGTGCCTAGCACTGATATCTCCCTTGAAGTCATGAGAGAAGCTGACCTGTTTTCTTTCTGTGCCATTCTCACAGTGGGTCTGCAATGAATGTAGTATTCACTGAAGAGGAAATGAAGAAGTTCTTAGCAGAAGCCACCAGAGTCTCTCAGGTACCAGTCTTTGCACTGATACTGCTTTTTCCTTTTTGTGTTTGCTGTATTTGTTTCACCTCTACTGTGTTTTCCATCTCTTTGTTTCTCTATTGTGTCTTCCTCATTCTTTCCCTTCCTTGTTTGGGGAGGAACCAGTGAAGTGAGATTTTGACTCCTCAGTTTGCTCCCTAACAGGCAGACCATGGGAGCCTGTGCAAGCATCCTTACTGATACCACTGGGATGCCTGCATGGAGCGGGGATGGCAGGTAGCAGTTGTACCCAGGAATCCATTTCTGACCGCTTTGTTGTATAAATAGATATAGGCTGATGGGCTGGGACCCTTCCTGCCCCATCCAAGCTTGCTAGTAGCAGGTTCTGTCAACCGGCATAGATCCGATAGCATCTTTCACTTGATTTCAGTTTTGCCTGGGTTCTTCGAACAAATTAGAACTTCATCCTGGCGTTTTCTGTCTCACTAATGACTTTTTTTTCCCTCTTTTTTTCCCTTTTAAAAACAGGAACATTTTGCTGTGATATTAAACTCCCCAAATGTACTGAGTTCTGTTTTCTTCTGATACAAAAGCAGGACTGCTGCCTGTTTACTGTTAATCCAGTGGGATTATTGATCTGCAGAGTATGTAATGCAGAAGATGAAAGCTCTGGTTTCCATTTTAAATGTTTTTCAAAAGCTAATTTGGGGATTTTTTTGAAGTGCCTTTTTTCTAGCAAAGGGAAGGATTTGGTCTAGTACATTGAAATTTAGAAAAGAAAAATCTAAGCAATTTCCCAAAGATTCTTCAGAACATAGTAAACAACTCAAAGCCTGAATTTCTTCTATACATTCTATCAGTATTATTGTACGAGGGATGTGTGGAGGGATGAGAATAGGGGACGAGGAGAAAGTTAAATGATCGAAGTTGAATGAAAAACATACAGAATTCAAAGTCTGACCTTTCAACAGTCCCTGAGTTTGGCCTCAGTTTTTGGTCCGTTTTCTTTTGAGGATTATTTCTTTTTTATTTATTTATTTTTTTAAGTGATCACTGCTCAGAACAGTACTGTAGCATCATAAACACTATTGTCACAGGAGTCTTGGAGTTAAAAATAAATAAGTCAACAAGGAAATATCTGTAAACACAACTGACTATGGAAGCCAGACATGTTACTGCTTATGCAGGGGATTTCTTAGGTGATTAAAGCTTGAAAAAGAACAAAACCATGTGGTTTTTAAGTGTATGAGGCAAATGATGGCAGTTTAGTGTTCCAGCAAGAAAAGATGGAATGAAAGGGAGATACTTTGCCAAGTAATAATATCCTGAAGTGTGAAGGCAAGCAGACCACTTATTATCATTTCTGAACAACTTTAAAGGGATTTTTGAAAGTGAGAGAGTACCACTGTAATTTCCATCAGAAGGAATTATATGCCCAATTCTCAAAAGACTACAGAGTCAACCTGTGGTAGAAACCAGATTCTTAGCAGTCCTCAGCCTCCCAAAACACCTTGCTTCTCTCTGTTCTTCATCTGAAGCACCCTGCTTTATGTTTCCCCACCCACTCCCAGAAGAGGACCAGGCAGCAGCCCAAAGCCATGTTCACTTTCTCATGCCACTGGATGGCTTTATGATGGCAATGGATACCTATTATACCCTATGGGAGAGTGAAGCCCAGGGAAGTGACCCTTGGTCAGCTTCACTTGTCACAGATTGATTGATTTGAATTGGGCAACGTTGTTCTTCCTTGCTGAGAGGTCTCATCACTGGTACGGGAGGCCCTGCTGGGAGCTGAAGTCCTAGGGGAAAGAGTGGATATTCCCATGGGATCCTTATGATGTTCAGTTCTGCTACACAAATAAGACACTGACGCTTGCTGCAAACACGACCAGTTGCACACCGTGAGTCTGTGGGTGCTCTGGTCCTGAGCCTGCAGAGACTTACACTAGATTTACATGCTGAATTTTTGGTAGTGTAGTCAGAGTGCTAAGGGAAGACTTCTTTCTTCATCCAGTATTTTATATTGACAAAAGCTGTAGTATAGTTGAAGTTAAGCTAGCAAAAAGCAAACCAGAACTAAGGTACTGTATTCTGCTTCAAAATTAGGGAGCTTTCTTAATCTTATCAACACTCTGTGGCCCCTGAGTGGTTCCACAGAAGCTATTGAAGTTAATTGTGAGCATACAACTGAACGTGAGCATCTTTGTGGGACACAGGCTTCATTTTTCCGATTACAAAGCCTTACCTAGTTCTGTTCCATCCAACAGAGCATCTCCAAATAAAGTGCCTGACCAGCGTTGTTCTGTTGTTTTAGCTCCTTTGCTGTTATGGTGTTGTGTCGTTATGGCATTTATGTTGTCAATAATGTTCAAAACTTCTTGTGCAAGTTGAGACAGATTGGAGTAAACAAGGTTGTATTCACATATAATATCTTCTGGTGAAAAAATGCAGCAAGTCAGAAAGTTATAGGACATAGGCCACTAAATTTATGAAACAGCAGAGGCTGCAGCATTGTCCTTGCCTGTGAGTTTACCCTTGCACTGATAAATGTAAGGAATTGTGTCTTGTAACTTTTGGAGTTACTTTATATTTTTTCAAGAAGAGCCTTTTGAGCATGCATACACTGTAATTTATTCCATTTTATTCTCTAATAAATAATAGGCTGTTAATAGTGGATGGGATGGGTAAAATATTGAGACATAAAGCTGGACAAGAAGAATGCAGATTAGATTTTTAACTGTCTTGGAGCAGGTGGCTGGAAGGAGAAGGCACTAGAGGAGAGTGGGAAGTGTGTGCTAGCATCCTGAGGACAGGCAGGAAGAAAAGGAAGGAAAGCAATGTATACCAGGGAATGTGTTGAGAGTCAAGGACAGCTCGTTCCTGGCCAGCTATAATTAGCAGCAATTTATCCCTGGGAGACCTAGGAAACCAGGTGGACAAATGAGAAAGGGAAAGACCAGTCACCTAAAATCTATGACTCTTTAAAACAGCAAACAGCCACAAAACAGAGTCATTAAGTATGCCAAGAACCAATTACTCTGTGAAGCAGTATGTCCAGCAAGGTGGCTGGGAGGCTCAGAGGGAGGAAGAATTGAAGTTCTTGGAGGTAAGGACTGTCTTTGGGAGACAGGATCAGAGGTCACTGGATCCATGCACATGTCCTTCTATCTTCTTTTTGCCATGATCTTGCTTAAGAGCTCTGTGTGGGTTTGTCCCAAGGTTCCATCATGGTGACATTATAGAGGACTCAAACTAATGCATCAGTGGCTTTGGGGAAATCACAGCAAGTTTCCCCCATTGTTTCTTTGCAAAGTTCACTTATCTGTAGAAATAAGGATATTAATAGATTGGTCTTGTGGGATTCTGCTTCCAAAGGTTTTCCAGTGATGAACAGTGGAGTACTTGGATGGTCCCCAAATACTCTCAAATAAAAACTTCCTTCTTTTATCTTGTCTTGATAACAGGATCACCCTGTGGTACTCACTAAATTTATTGAAAATGCCCGTGAGGTGGAAATGGATGCTGTAGCCAAGGAAGGAAGAGTAAGAACTTTGCTTTTCTTTAGTATTAAACTTGTTTTTTAGGATTAGAGATTTGCAAAAATATGTGGTTTTAATGATTTACTATACAGCCATGGATTCATGCCGAGAAGAGTAGAGAAACAAGTAAAGATGAATTAATCTTAGGTTCAAAAATATCATGCTTGAAATGCTCAACATACCTTATTATATATTATATAAATAGTGATTTTTTAAAGCATTGCTTAACCTTGTGAATGAATCCTTTAGAATATAGTTTTTACTGGATTCACAAATCACTGGCTTCACAAATTACTTTCATCAGAATTTTGTCAGCATGTGTTAGGATATTATCACAGTTTTATTATTACAACTTCACCTTGCATTTCATTACTAATCAAAGACAATTCTTACCAAAAAAAATCACAAACTTCTCATTTAACAAAAATATTCTGTTTTCAGTCTTAATTTTTAGCCATCAGTCAAGATCATTTTTTTGGTATCAAGGTAGTGTGCCTTGATGCAATTCATTCAATTTAAATCCCTAGGCCTGAATTTCCTCTGCTTGCTTTTTTCCATAATTAAAACACCAGAAAAGAGTGGGGTGAAAAAATAATCTACACATGATGTTAGTCTGTATGTGTTTCTGTTGGGGAATGACAACTTTTTTTGTGTTAGTGGCAAGCAGAACATAGCTGGTTTAAATCCTACTTAGCTTTTACCTTCTGAGCCAACATGTTTTAGAGAGAGGAAGGATCTTGGGGTCCTTAGGATCTCCAGCCTGTGGCAGGTTTTATCGCATTCACAGTTAGCTTAACCATGATATGAAAGACACTAACATGATCCCTTTGTTCATACGTCTCGTGTCTGCTTCAGGCCAACTCTCCCCAAAATCTTGGGAAATTCCCTTTTGTTTTCCTCATCTGTATCCACTTTTGGATACAGCTCTGTTCAGGAGACCATGCTGGGCTGGAGGTGGGGGAACATGGAAGAGGCTGAGGTGCCTAACTGCTCTCTTGTCACTGTGTGCAGGTTATTTCACATGCTATTTCAGAGCATGTGGAAGATGCAGGTGTTCACTCTGGAGATGCCACCCTTGTGTTACCGACACAGACTATTAGCCAGGGAGCCTTGGAGAAGGTAGGTGTTGCGCTAGCGCTGAAAAGAGAAAAGATGAGAGCTTGAATCTGCTTTTCCCCTTTGCTTGGGAGAACTCAATCATCAATGCAGAAATCAAATCACCAATGCTTTTTAATGGCCAGTGTGATAGGTGTAGGATGGCAGTGTGCCTCCTGTGACTGGCTACATGGCCATAGGATCATCTGAACTGTATACCATTAATTTCAGCAGTACACACTTTCAGACCAATTGGACTTTTTTGTTTCATTAGTTTAGAACCAGCTTCTGTAGCAGTAGAGGGTTGTCTAATTCTTTTATATGCCACAGTTCACTTTCCAGTTCCTTTTCTCCCACAATCCTTAAATGATTAGGTCAGGTGTGTGACTTTCTTGCTGCCTGCTTTTCCAGAAGGGCCAGCAGGATGAATGAACCTCACCTAATCTTGACTTTTTCCCCTTTCAGGAATAAACTTAGTGATACAGAGTTAGTTGTCAAAATGCGTTTTCTAAATGAAATGTGCCATTCCCATGATGTCACCCTGTTAAGGGTTTGCTTGGAAGCTAGAAAGAGCTGCAATGCAATGGTCTGTGCTCCAACTCTTTATAAGAATGTCCAAGGCCTTGTTTCTGAAAATAATCATCTTGAGCGAAGCTATTCAAACACATGTACTGAAATGGCACGTGATTTCTTGACAAACCTAAGAAGTAAGACCATAGCATTTTCTCCCAGTTTGTTCCACCTCCCACTGATCTGTGGTGGGACAGGCATGTTGGTGAAAGACTTTTGGGACACTTGTAAAACCAGGTAGTCTCAAATGGCAAAACATCCTTATTCATTATTTCACCAAGAAAGGTATAAAGGCTCCAGTGTGCAGTGTAGGAATTGCTACAGACAGAGCAGGCTTTTATTCTCTCCTTTTCCTTCTTTCCTATACTTTCTCACACACACCTATGAAGCTGATTTTTACTTCTGCCCTCAAATGGGGCTTTGGGCTCTCGATGACCATGCAAATTAAACTTGTTTGCTTCTGAAAGATAATGCTATTGCCAAAATGAAAGTATGGAGGAAAAAATATGCTAGGGCAGAGAGATATGACATCTAAAGGAATCCCCATGTGAGGTGATCTGTTGCTATAATGCTATCTGTTTTGTGGAATTTCTTTATTTATTGTATATGCACACTTTTAACTTTATTTTTATAGGTAAAAGCTGCTACAAAAAAGATTGCAAATGCCTTTGCCATCTCTGGTCCATTCAACATTCAGTTCTTGGTACGAGGCAACAATGTGCTGGTAAGAGCTCTTGTGACGGTTGGAGGAAGTCAGGCTCTGCTTTGGCTAGTGAGGTGCATGGTTCCTGCAGTCCCTGCCGTGGAACTCTGCAGCAGTCACAGCTGGGGGTTTCAAACCTGCTCTGCCTGACGCTGTGTGGCTCACCTGTGCCACCCCTAGTCACGCAGCTCTCCCTGTCTGTATGGGAGAGAGCATCCTCCCCAGTCTTCTTGTTGAGGCTGAAGTGAGTCTTGTTGCATTGTCTGTCAGCACTAACTTTGTTTTGCTGCGGACTGCTGTCCTTCCCAAAATTGTCACTTTTTGAATATGATGGACAGCACTGGAACCTGCACCTCATCCTCTGAACTGAAAATCATTGCTTTTAAATTTCCAATATCCTCTCTCATCTTAGCTATTTTCATCACTAAAATAAGCCTTCCAAGACAATGGAAGGAAAGTGAGACAGTTAAAGTGTTTAAGCCTTTAATGTAAGCCATTAAGAGGGTTATCTAAAGAGCCTAGTCCTAGTAGCTATCAGTAACAGAAGTACAGCAGATGTCTGACCCTTTATGGGTAACAATTGGCTTTCTGTTGCTAATGGAAGAAGGTCAGAGGAATGTGAGCAAAGTGTAACTGAGGAAGCAGTGAATGGAAAGAAAACCTGACATGGTATAGAAGAGATGCATTATTGGTGAAAGATCCTGTTTGGGCTATTAGCTGAGAAAAATGTACTTACTGTTCTTCACATGTCTTCTGTTTCACCCATAGTTATTCAGAAACTCCAGAGGGACAGAATGGCGTTTACTTCTTTGCTTTCCCTTGGCTGTGCTTGCCTTTTCTCAGGATTAAACCCCCCTTTTCAATTCTGTCTTAATTTACCTCTTCTTGCCCCTCTTCACTCCTGCTTCATTCTCACTTACAGCAATTGCTCTTTTTCTAATGAACTCCATGGTGTGCTTCTCAGCAGGATGCAGGACTTTGTTTCTTGCTTGGGTCACTGAGTGGTTTCCGCATGTAGATGAGGAGAGTTGGTAAGGATAGCCCAGTCATTCCTGAAGTGCCGTTACTATGGAGAAATAACAAAGTGGTCTTCTAAAGGCTGTACCTGATGCCTGTCCATAAGTTTCCATGCCTCTTGCACATTAACTTAGGGTACAGTACACTGTGTTTCCCAACATGAACTCGGGATTACTCTCAGTTCTAATTTTCAGACAACAGAGATGAAATTCAGTTGCAGAACATCAGGCTCCTTATAGCTTAAGCTGGCCACTACCCATCCCTCATCACTGCTTGTAATATTGAACACGATTTCTGTGTTTCTTATTTGGCAGTCTGAAAAATATCTCTGCCAAGAGGAGCAAGGACTAACTTCCAGGAATATGAATCAATCTATTTCTTCACTGCGCAGTGCCTTACCCTGGTATTTCTCCTTTTTAATCCCATTAGGTGATAGAGTGCAACTTGCGGGCTTCACGCTCCTTCCCTTTTGTATCGAAGACTCTGGGTGTGGACTTCATCAATGTGGCCACAAAAGTGATGACTGGAAAAGAGGTTAACGAGTCATCCCTCCCCACACTGGAACATCCCATTATTCCATCCAGATATGTTGGGATTAAGGTATGGTTTCCAAAAGAACATCAAAAAAACCCACAACAGAGCCAACACCTAGCTAATTAGTAGGCAATTAGTACTTTAATGCTCAGAGAGAACAATTTACTCATTGGCCAAAGGCCAAGTTGACCTTTTGTAGTTTCTTTCAAGATAATGTTATGTTGGGAATTTTAGAGAAAAATCAAAGGGAAATTATACAGTGATTACTAACAAAATCAATCTTCCTTTATTTCTTACTTCTAACCCACTCTGAATCATGTTTATGAACTGCATAACAAATATGCACTTGCAGAAATGAACACTGAAGTTCAGGCTGCTTCATAATACTATCTAATATGTGTGTGAACATGTACAAATTTGTGTGTTGAGTCCTCCCCTCCAAATCTTCAGGATTTGGGACATGGGCTTTTGAATGCCTGGAATCCCCTTTTATGTGTACCACCAGTTAAAACAGGGGTGAAAGTCTTGGATCCTTTGATTTCAGTGGGGCCAGGATTTCACTTTTCATAATTATTAAGCTTATATAGCACCCAAGATACCAAGGTGTACTGTAGATATTTTTGAATACTTAGTAGAAGAAAAAAAAAAATCAGTTGAAGTTCCTAATGATAAAAATGTAGAAGAGCAGTTCAGAAAATACAATGGATAATGAGAGTTGTTTATACAGAAACTTTCAAGCTTTAATAGCTTCTATATCAAGTGAAAATGGAAGAAATGAAAAACACCTAACATCTTTTTACTAATCAAATGTTCAGATCTATTAAAATGCAAGCCAAATCTGTGGCCCAAGCCAGCTCATGTTATTGGCAAGCCAGTCAGTCTAGAAGTAGCTTTACATTTTATTTTGATGCCACAGATAAGCATTGTCTGAAAGTCTAATCTGAGACTTTTTTTTGTGACTCTTATTTCTTCCTATAAATTTATATTATTTAGACCTGGGGCTTCTGCACTGTTGTTAGCTAAACTGTCAAGAGTTCTATCTCTCCTGGGAATGCTGGCTACAGAGTGGAAAACTGTATTCTTGAAAACTTCACTACAAAGCCTTTTATACTGCTTATGTTCTGTGTGGATTTGTCAAATATAAAAACCTGCTAATACCTTTGGAAATGCTAAACTTTGAAAAATATTCTGGTTCTCGTTATTCATGTGTCATATTTTCTGTCCTCTTATGATTTTACTGCTAGGAATATTTGCATGGAAATGGGATTTTGTTTCTCCAGCAGTTCTTAAGTGCTCTGAAGAGAGAATATGGAAGTCTTTTCTTCTTTCTCAACAGAACTGCTCATTTGTGGATTTGGAATCCCACCATTTTAGCTTTAGTGACTGAGATATTGTCGTGCCATGTTTACTTTCAGAGTGATGCAAGTATGATGGATTGACCAAGATTAAATCTTGGATAGAGGATGACTGACTAAGCTTTGAATAGATTTATCTGCAGTACCAGAGTCTGCTCCTGCTGATGCATTTTCAGGTTCATGGCAGACAAAAGTTAGGGAGCTGGTGGAAGGCTTTGTTTTTTGTTACCTTTCAAGACAATATGTGCATTAAAAATAGGGCCCTTTGACTGCCATGTCTCAGATTAAGACTGTAGAGTTGGCCACTGTAAAAATTTTCTCTTTACTTACAGAAGAAGCAAAACTAAAGGCACAAACACACATGACATTTTTCGAGAAACATTTCACAATTAATTTCTGCTGTCACATTTTAGTTGGTCATTGTTAGGTGTCATGAAACAGCAGCTGTCTTGCCTGCAGTGTAACCCTCTGAGACTTCTAAGAACAGATTTATGTCTTTGGATTTAAAAGTAGATTCTTTTTTAAGCATCAAGGATGCTGTCTTTATGTAAATGCCATTAGTGGTTTAAGATGTAGGGAAGCCCTATAAAAAATTATTCCTTAGTAGAAAATTTATTCCATGTTTGCCACATGTGGTCATTGGCTCTTTAACACAGTTTCTTTCTCTCTCTCTTTTTTTTTTTTTTTTTTAAGGTCAAATTAGACAAGGGAATTTGGAGACTGCAGTGACCTAAATCCTCAGATAATAATGGTCAGGGGTTTTAATATGCAAAAGATAAAAAAAATGTTACGGGCATGTATTGTGCAGGGGGAGAGGGAAAATATGTAAATAATTTGCAAAGTTCCATCTGGTTTACACCAGAAGAGTGCGTTATTGTGGAATGGTTTGATTCCTGTGAATGAAAAATTTCTGTTGAAGATCGGTTTTCTCGTAAAAATGGACTAGCTTCTGATAGTGTCTCTCCTTGTTTCATTAATTAGATGCTTCACAGCCTTTCTGTTTCAAAATGTGTCCTAAAATGATAATGGTAGTGGGCTACCACAGATGAGAAATCTGCCATCAGAATATGAGCAGGACTGTCAAAGTTAAAAGGGTGATTTATTGGTGAAATACATGTTTATTTGTTCCAGTCCATCATCAGGAATCTAAGGGAACTCATTTACCAAGTACTCCTTTGCTCATCAGGCTTGACCAGTGCTTTTTTTCTCCCCTCTTTCTTTCAGGCTCCAATGTTTTCTTGGTCCCGGCTGAGAGGTGCTGACCCTGTTCTCCGATGTGAAATGGCCTCTACTGGGGAGGTAACTTTTAGATTTGCTATTGTTTTTTTAAACCAAGTTACCTTTATAATGTCATGGTTCTTTGAAAGTGATCTTATTACTGCCTGAATCATAATGGCATCTGTAGCTTCTTCAGAAAATTGAGAACATGTTTCTTAGCTGTAAAAAACCCATTGTCCTGGAAAATCCAGTTTATTCAGCCACTGGATGTCCCTCTTCACCTGCATGTCAGCTTCCTGAGCCGGGCCTGGTTGGTGTGACAGCCTGAAATGAGTTTATCTGAGAGCTGTTGGGTTCTGGGAGGTTCACAGTGCATCAGTCCGTTTTATGAATCACCTGCTTCTAGACAGAGAAGTGCTTACAGCTTTCAGAACTCCCCATCGACACATGCCAGAGTAGCAATGTTGAGACGCCAGGTCATGAGTGTTTGGTCTTGGAACGTGCTACTTATTTAAAGGCAACAAATATGTGTGGTGATATTTTTTTTGTTGCCTGGTAACCATCGAGGCATGTCCCAAGGTGCAAAAGGCAAGAAAGAGTGAATAAAATGTCATGGCTGCTCTAGAAAGCCCGTTTGGAAGGAGATCAAATGCTGAGGCAATTTGGTTGGGCTTAACACTGCTCTACCATAGCTAGGCTGGGCTGCTCCATTTGATATGAGCTGGGGTATGTCTACATGATCTGTTTTCATTAGGAAAGAGTTATCATTTTGGTATGAAAAAGCACAATACACAGATACAAGATAAGAACAGCCTTAGGTCTCCTCCATCTCTCCAGAATTACTTTATTTTGCTCTTTGTAATGTGTAGGAAATCAGTATTGCAGAAGATTTCCTTTCAGTGTAGCTAATGGGCAGAAAAACACCAAATGACTTCCGTGACTTCCTTATTTTCAGAACAAAATTGACTACACAGACCTGCCCCCCTACTCCCCACCCCCCCCCCCCCCAAAAAAAAAAGGAATAAAAATGTAACTAAGGGCAAGAATTATTTTTCTGAACTTTATATGGAGTTAGAGATTACCTTGGTCATAAAGGAGGGTTTATTAACTTTTATGAGTTGGAAAGATCCATATTCACAAATGCCATAAAATGTGACGGCTATGAAAGTCTTTCTTATGAGTGAAGTAAGGATAATAACTTGCTTTGGGTAAAATGCCCAATTATTCCTCAAAGACATTTTTCACACACACAGCTTGATTTGGGCTTGAATTTTTCACGTCTATCTGTCAGAGATGTATTTTGCTGGAAGTCATGGTTCCTACAACAGGAGAGGACACACTGCTGGGGGTCCCTTTGAGTATTGTGGCTGTTTTGACCACACCAGCGTGATAAACCCCTCCTGGCAGGCTGGAAACCCCTCGCCCAACCCTACAAGGCTGTCCACCAGCCTGGAAAGTCCAGGATGTGCATAACCCCTCAGCCAAATACACTGTAGAACAGACTGAACACTCAAGGATGAGATTTTAGAGAAAAACTGAGATGCTAGTGGTTATGTTTTTTGGTTTTTTGTTTTTTTTTTTTTTTTTTATCCCTTCCTTGCAGGAATTTGGGATTTTTGTTTGTTTGATGGTTCTTTTTTTTTACTTCAGAAGATGTGGCAAATCATCGTTTGTTCTTCTTCTTACATGAAATACTGGTTTCTGCTCACCATGGTAACAGTGAAACCGTGAATGTGAGGGCTTACTCTGTGATGGGAAGGACCATAAGAGGAAAATGGGAGAGCAATTCTCAATCAGCCCCTTTATCCAGCTGTATATGCGTATAGATTTGTTATGTGAAGGGTGTGTGTCAGGAGGATGGAGCCAGGCTCTTCTCTGTGACATCCAGTGATAGGACAAGCGGCAATGGGTTCAAGCTGGAACACAGGAGGTTCCACTTGAATATAAGAAAAAACTTCTTTACAGTGAGGGTGACAGAGCACTGGAACAGGCTGCCCAGAGAGGCTGTGGAGTCTCCTTCTCTGGAGACATTCAAAACCCGCCTGGATGCATTCCTGTGCGATCTGATCTAGGTGTTCCTGCTCCGGCAGGGGGATTGGACTAGATGATCTTTTGAGGTCCCTTCCAATCCCTAACATTCTGTGATTCTGTGATTTCAAAGAGAAAAATCAATGGCAGTTTCTGCTTCTGACTGTTTTTCAACAAGTGTGGAGCTGGCCAGAAAAAGTGAGGGGTGGGTTGGTGGTTTTTTTTTTCTTTCTTTTTTGACTTTCACAAAAGCTTACGCATTCCTCTTTTAGTCATCAGAATTCCAAATTTCGGTAAGGAACACAGTTTAGTTCTTTCACAAGGTCATTACTGTATGACAGTCTGTAAGCAACTGGGCTGCACTGTCAGTTCTGAATGATGGAGAACTGCTCAATGATTTTTATTAATTTCTTTATCAAGTTTTTGTTTATATAAAATAGATTATTATGAATTGGCATAACTGCTCTGTTGTTTTCCTAAGTACACACTACCATGTTACTTGAACTTTGTACATCTGTGGACTTCAAATGGAAAAGCATCTTCATATACCATGGTTTACCTTCACAAGAAATGCAAGTCCATATCAGCACAAGTGCTGTCTTACCCCAGTTTGCAGCGTACAGACCCAGAAACACTCCTGCATGCAGAACACTCCCTGGTATTTAAGCGTTATATAACGTTAAACAACTTGCAGAGCACTCACAAACGTTGGAGCAGAGGCTGTGTACAGCATTCCCATAACTCAGCCGAATCAATTGTTCTTACTCCTCGGTGTGCCGTTTGAAACTAAAGTGTTGCTTATTCCTTCGTTATTGCCTCATTAAAATTATGAGATTTGTCTGCAATGATTTTCTGATCTATATTTTTTCCCCTGTGCCTGCAGCCTCCATGCAAAAGCAGTCTGGTTCTGCATTAAGAAGTCAAAAGAGCCTATTTTAAAATTTCATTCCTGTTTCTTTTTAAAGCAATATTTTCAGGTTGTTTTTGTTTTTCCCCTCATGCTACCTTCTTTGTACCTTTTCCCAGGTCGCATGCTTTGGGGAAGATGTGTACTCTGCCTTCCAGAAAGCTATGCTTGCCATGGGGTTTATGTTTCCTAAGGAAGGAATTTTGATTGGAATCCAGGTGAGTCCTAAAAGTCAAAGCTGAGAAAGGACTGACACAGAGAACTCAGTAACTGTTGCCTTGTTTTCATTCGTGTGCCTCTATGGCTTAAATGTGTTTCTCTGCAATCCATCTTGGAGCACAGTAGGACACTGAGAAACAAACACTGTGGAGACATCTCTACTGGATTCCCTAGGGCTGGCCTGGTTTTTTTCCCTCTGGCTCCTGATAGTTTCTATTCAGAGCTGCAGAAGTTTGCTCAGAGCAAAACCCCAGGATTGCTGCAAGCAGAAGCATGGGGTCAGAGAGTTAGAAGCCACTTTCTTGTGTGGAACAAAGCCTGTAGATGGTCAGTTCAGAGGAATGTCCCAGCTAGAACTCAGAGCCTGCTCCTTGCTCCTTCCCAAGTGGGAGCCCTGGGGATGCTACTTTCCAGTCCTGACATATAAACTCCCTTCATCTATACCTTGCCTTTTGCCCTTTTGAAACCACTTCACCCCCCAGAACAATGAGGTAGTTTCCATGGTGCAATGCTGGACATGCTAAGCCTTCCCTGTAGATTCATATATGTCATTCCAGGCAGAGCTGTAGCATCATCTGACATGATGTTAGGGTGTTGTGGGGCTAGTTACTGGTATAACACTGCCGGGCAATGAGACCTCCACCAGATGTGGCACCATCACATTCCTCTTCTCACTGGAATTGTGAAGGGCAGTGGGGTGAGGGATTAAAGGACAGCAGTCTTCACCCTGCAGCCTGCTTTCCTGGCTGCCTAGAGGCATGGCTGACATTGTTCCTCTCCCTGTTTGATGATGGTGCGTGGCCAATATTATTCCCTATCATGCAGCTCCTATCAGCTAGGAGTAGGTAGCTCAGAAAGCAACAACTGATGCTACATTTGTGTAGTAATGTTTCTGGTTTCTGTATCTTGCCAGACCTCCTTCCTCTTAGGGACTGCCTCTCAGCTACATATTCTGCAGGTTCCGTATCAGACTAGAGCTTGGACTTTGGGATTTCATCTCTTGCTGTCAGCATTCCTCCAATTTGCTATATGTGACAAAAAGTTTAAATGGCATAATTATGGGAACATCCTCCAGTGCAAACAGCTTTTATATGAAGCAGTTCCTGATGGGTTTGCCTTAGGAACAGCCCTGCACCACTCAGTTCTGTATCAGTAAGGAGGATGTGTGTTTTGGGATGAAAAGGTAGCTAGACAGGAAAGCAAAAGAACATTCTTGGGCCCTATAAAGGCAACTGATCATCTCCTGCCATTTCCCCCATGTGTTTGTAATAAGCTCATGCCCTACATGATTGCATAAATCCAATAAAACAAAAAGACAGAATAGGTGAATTTTCCTGTCAGATAGCTGGGGTGTGAAAAATATCTTGGGCTGTCTGTGCCACAGAGGATGTGAAGGAAGTGTGTGAAAAGTGTCCAGAAAGGAACATGACTTCTGCTAACACTGATCACAGCTTAGTCGTTAAATATACACACATACACACACATCTATGGATTGAAGCTGTTGCTCTAAGTTATGTCAGATTAGTAGAAAAGTCTGCTCGCTACCTAGATAAAGTTTAGAAGTTCAGTATGAAACTCTGGGCAGTTGGTACTGTACGTCTATTGTAGATGTAATCACTGCAGATTTTAAAACAGCATTTAAAAAGGGGGAAAAGAAAAGAAAAGACAGGAGAAGAAAAAAGGAGATCCCAGTGTTTAAAATTTAAGCCTATTTTCCCGATAGCAGCTAAAAGGAAACAGGCAGCAAAGAGTAATTTTGACTATAGAAAGCATTTACGTAGTTTCTGTGTCAGTATCTGTTAAACTGAGACAAATGTTCTTTGTATGAAGGTCTTAAGAAAAAAACAAAAGATGAAACAACCCCAAAAACTCAACCTCCAAACCTTTTAAAAGCAACAAGACTCTGTCCTTTTTAATGAGTAGTTTACAGTTCATTTTCTTGCAAAATAAACTTGAAAACAACAGATCAATCGCTTAAAAGTCTCTCTTCATCTCAGCATATTTCTTATATAATTGAACTCCAAAATAAGAAGTTAATGCTGAGAACCACATATTGCTTCCTCAGCACTCTGGAGTTTGTCACCTACCTACTTTTCAATGGTCTGTTTCAAAACAGAAGGGAAATATAAAGCCTTGTAAAAAGGGAAGGTTGAAATGCTGACCTAGACCTGGCATGCAGACTATGAGTGATCTTCCCTGAGTTCTAACTACAGACTAGGCGAAAGAGGAGCCCTTCCTGGCAGAAACAAGAGGCACAAGCAACGAAGCATAAGGCGGGCTGTGAACACAAGCAGCGCTGTTCTCATTTTAATCACAAACATGAGGTCACGTACCTCAAACTGGCAAAGTTGTCAGTGTATCCTCAGAGGGGAAATACAGGCTCAGAAGGACAGATACCAGGTCACCCCTCTCCACGATCGCAATGTTTAAGTGGCATTGCTGGGAGGCAATGATGGGGTGCAGGTCCCTGCCTGGGCAGAGACATCTGCTTTTCAAACTGCAGGGCGGTTTTTGCAATCTGTTGTGGTTCACTCAGGGCTGATTCTTGTCAGGTGCATGTACTCCAGCCCACTTGGTTATTTCTGGGGTCGGTGCTATGTTCCATCTGCAGTGAAAGGTGAACTCAAAACACACCCAGCTTTCACAGGCTTCACTCCTTCATGATGAGCTGCTTGCTCTGATTTTTAGACTGGACTTGCAAAGAGAGAAATAAGAAGCTAAGTGCTGGTGAAATCTGCTTCCCTCAAAAGTGTCTAGGCTCAACACACTTAGGTTATTCAGTGTATTGCACCTTTGTGTCGTTGCTATTAATTATGTTGAGGTGAGAGGAGGCTGCCATCCTGAGGGTGAAAGTCAAGTAGATGTCGTTAACGATAGCAGAGAGGGAGATCTTCATTTCCTTGCAAATGCTTCACTGAGTATTTTCCAAATCAAGAGTCAAACAGCTGTGCTGCGATCTGCAGCCCAAACAGGTCCCAGTGGTCTTGGTTCAGGGCCGCCACCATGCCTCACTCCCTTCCCTCCCCTGCCGGTAAGATGGGGAAAGGATAAAAAAAGGTGGAACCTCGTGAGTTGACGTAACAACAGATTTTAATAGTAAAACACGAGAAAAAAGGAGAATATAATAATAAGACAAGATATAGAATACAATGAAAAACACTGATGCAATGGAACCTTCTCACCACAAAGACATTTCACAAAGACCCCTCATCCCTCTCCTGGCTAGCTTCCCCTTATATCCTGGGCATGATGTCAGCATGGTATGGAATATCCCTTTGGCTATGCCCACCTCCCAGCTTCTGTGAAAACATTAACCCTATCCCAGCTGGACCCAGGACACCAGTACACCCAGGTAATGAACCAGCCTCTCAGAGGAGCTTCCACGCTGGTGTACCTACAGGTTGCAGTTCCAGCAGTAACAGTACTAAGGCCAGGCAGAAGTGTTGCTAACCAAGTAATATCCTCAAGGTCAAGCAGGCACAGAGTCTTTGATGTCTACGGGACAGCACAAGGCAGGCTGGGCAGCCAGCCGGGGTTGCAAGCCCACTGAATTGTCCTTCAGCTGTGAGCACCCTGACATTGTGCAGGTTGAGGTTCCCCACGATTTTAAAGGCCCGATGCTCTCCCAGGGTGAATGGAGCATGGCTTTCTTGTTAGACAAATGAATCTCTGACAGTTTATGCAAGCTGATAATCCGATCTCTTCTCTTTTCACGATTCAGAGAAATCTAGGATGCTGAAACCCTGAGTCTGACATTAAATAATTTCTATTTTATGCAAGAGGAGTTGAAAAGCTCATTTTGTATTCTTTCCTGATTGGGCTATTCAGTGATATCTCTGGGATGGAGTGCATCTGTCTTGCATCTGTGCTGGTGACCACGAGATGCGGAAAGCATTGATGGAGTATTTTATTTTTAAATCCTAGCTCTCCAAGTCTGTTGTTTCAAGGTAACCTTCTGCCTTGGTTCCTTATGTACCAGAATTTTTGGATATTCTACAGTGGATTTGGATACAGACTTCAAAATTATCCCAGGAGATGAGCTGGCTTCGTTTTGAGCTGGATCTTAGTGAAAACTGATGTCGCTGTATTGAATTAACTGAGAATTGTAGCCCTTTACAAATAGCAAGGCATGCTAGCAACCATGAGACAGAGATTATAAGAAATAGAACTTTTCTGATAAAGGAAAATGAATACAATTCTCCTGCAGTAAATATCTTTCACTAAATAAATCTGCTTGTACTTTTCACCTTTAGTAACTAATGGTTTCTTACACAGGTTCTTTCAGCCAGCTTGTAAATCTGCGGCTGCTCCGATGCAAGCTGACAGCTGTAATTTCTTTTCATGGAGAGGCTGATTCATGTGTCACAAGTGTTCAGTACATGTTTGACAGAAGTTTATAATACTGTTGTGAAAGCCAACCCCCCTGACCAGAAGGCAAAACCATTCTCTCTGACTGGGAAGCTGCCAACCCTGTCACACTGTATATTTATATTTTCCAGTTAGTGTACAGAATGAGGTGGCTTTCAGAATGAGGCTCTTTCCAGAGTGCTTGAAAAAAAGACTCTGTTGACTGCTTTTCTTTATAGGAAATCGTTCACCCTTCAGAATATTACTCCGTCACCCATAAAGGTTAAGCCATCAGTAGCTCCAGCAGGGAGAAGAGAGCTTGCAATAATCTTACTTGCAAATGGCCAGACCAGGCGAAGGTTAAAAGCGAGGTTTGGCCTGCGTTGGCAGTGAGAAGGGCACGTGCTGCATCTAATCTTTGCATCCCTGTACCATCTGGAAGAAAGTTACACTGGGATCAAATTTTCGCTCACCTGTTGCTCTAAAATGGCTTGTTCAAGTGCAGATGTCTACAGGAGGTTGTCTTATCTTTGTTTCTTCTAAACTATGTTTGATCTATGTGTGCTTTGTGAGAGAATCTTTCAAGGGTGTCCTAAGTATTTGGGCATTCACGTCCTCGTGGGAATAAGGTGTCCCAGTCTCCTGAGGGGTTTTGTGTTTTCCATTTCTATATGCCCAGGGGTGTTAGAAATGAACTTGTGTACACAGGCTCTTCTTCATGTGAATTTGCAAACAGAGCATCCAAAGGCAGCCCAAAATCTGTCCATATTTGTTATGCACCAGAAGAGAAGGCCAAATGTTTGAGCAATGATTGAAAAGATGTTTAATTAAGAGCAGAGGATACTCTAGTTGGTGTATTTGAGAAGGCAACTGCCCCAATATTTAATATGCGGTAGTTCATCTTCCGTAGGAGCAGTCAGACTTAGTATGGGAACACTTACACTGGTGTTGTAACAAAATATGTCTTATCTGGGAGTGACCTGGGCTTCAGGCTCCAGACAATTTACTTGGAATGACACTGTACATGCACAGTCAGACACACAAACACACTCTCAGCACAGAAAGGTGCATTTGCCTCTTAGCACAGTCTGGAGGAGCTCTGTGTTGCCCGGCAAAATACTGTTTCTAAATCCTAGTGTTGACGCTGTATCTAATAAATTTCCTTTTTCAGAAGTCCTTCCGCCCCAGATTCCTCAGCGTAGCAGAACTACTGCATGAGGAAGGCTTCAAGGTAGGTGGTTTCAGTTTCTTAAAGCTAGAGAGTTTTCACAATCTGAAATGAACTCAGCTCACTACAGGAGTGAAGAACTATGGAGTTCATTTGGAGGCAGACAAAAAGGGAAGTTTTCAAAGTACAAGAGGGATTTTTCAGGTGAATGACCCATAAAGTCAGCAGGTATCACCCAACTAAAAGTTTTCATGATTGTTTAATTGAACAAACACGACTGAGTCACGAGGGCAAGCCAGGATGGCACATTATAAACTCCTCTAAGTTCTCCAAGAAACAAAAATGCAAGCAGGATCCTATGTACAACAGGGGGGGAGGAAAGGGAAACCTTTTGTATGGAGAAGGTCTTTACAGTGCTTCATCTTCAGTGGTATTCATAAGCTGTGTCCATATAACATTTGTGGCATTTACGTCCCTCTTGTAACACTTATGCATCATTTTGCATCCATGTCTCCACTGAAAGGAAACTAAAAACTACCACAGAGGATTGGTGAGAGCTTTTCAGTATTAAGATTTTAAGTACTATTTTCCTCTGTGGCATTAGTTTAACTACTGGATTTACAGTCCTGCCTTTCAAAACTTAGCACTAGGAAAAAAAAAGGAAAAAAAATTATAAATGATTGAATTTAAGCCCTATTGAAAGTCCGAGGGATTTAGGTTTTCCTAAGCCACTTAACTGCTTCTGAATGTGTTACTGCCGTTAATAGACTATCATCCATCAGCAAATCACAGATAACAGAAAGGTGGGAAAGTCAGGCTGTTCTCTGTGTGTCTCTCTGTATGGAGAGACACTCTTGTGATGAAGAATGCCCTCCAAAACCAGCTCTGACAACCAGGCTGTGTGTTGTGTCAGACCCACGTGAGCTAAAGGAAAGGTTTTGGTGTTATGAAGCACACAGTAAGTAACCTTTTTCTTTTTTTCTTTAACAGCTGTATGCCACAGAAGCAACCTCGGGCTGGCTCAATGCTAATGGTATCCCAGCAAATCCTGTGGCATGGCCATCACAGGAAAGCCAGAGTCCAAACCTCCCTTCATTCAGGAGGTAAGAGTAATACCGTGTGAAATTGGTGTTAACATCCAGGACAGCGCATACAAGGGGGAAATTGCTGGCCCTGTTGAGGTCAATTATAGTGATTTAATGAGACTTTGGATTAAATCCAAAAGTTTTGCTTTATCTGATTCTGCCTGGAATTGCCGCAGCAGGGAGGTTTCAGCTTAATTAATAAACATCTCATTGAACAGTCCTGTTTAACATGGCTTGGATAGATTGCTCCGTGTTACATTTTCATGCAAAGGGCATGTGGGATCTGAATATTTAGCCTTTAATGACAGTCAGTCATGCCTTTAACAGAGTTGTGCTGAGCTGTATGAAGGCTCAGTGATTGCTTTGCATCACTGAATAGAACAAATAAAGCCCAAATTCCTGACATGCAGCTTAGTGCCTTAGCTCCTCAACCCTCCTGTCTTGGGGTATAAGACTAAACTCAAATGGAAATTTTCTGTGTTGTTTACCTGCATGCCTGTGCTATTCCTCATCGATTTTCGTTAAGCAAGACAATTTGTGATAGTGTCTTGTGCATTGTCTCTTCAGGCTGGTAAGGGATAGGAAAATAGATCTGGTGATTAACCTGCCTAACAGCAACACTGAGTTTGTCCATGATAATTATGTGATCCGGAGGATGGCTATTGACAGCGGGATTGCTCTGCTCACTAATTTCCAGGTACTTCCCATGGTCTTCTTTCTCCTCTTAATCGTAAGAGCCTTCAGAGCTTTCAGGCACTTGTGACCTTAGATTCCAGTGTGTTTGGACCCTCCTTATCTCTGACAAATTCTAATGTGCCTGAAAATCATGGCAACACAATTGTTTAAATGTTTTCTTTTTTGCTACTATGAAAAATAATATTGCTCTAAGTAAACAAAAGAAAAAAAAGAAAATCTTGAGTCTTGTACTGCAGCTCAAGTTGTTCCTGTATTATTTTCACTTCAGAGCAAACCTCTTGCACAGGATTGCCTGTAACATGTTTAACTTATGCATGGGAACAGCTTTTTATTGGGATGTATTTCCAGTACAGTCTTTAAACCTTACAGCAGGATGTAGCTGAGCTTTCTTGAATGATCCTTGGGGCAACCCAGTTCCAAAGTGCCATCCAAGTGGAATTGCTGCCTGTCCTGTTATAGTCCCCAATTGCCAGTCATTATGTGTTGTAGCTCCTGCCAAACCCCTTTCACAGACTGATAGAGGAAGAAATATTTGGTAATGCAAAGTGGGACTCCTGCTGCTAGCAGTACTTTGACTTCCTTTGCAAGTGGCTTCAACTGTCGTGGAAGAGCTTCATCTGGCTCTCATTGAGCACAGCAGGCAAATTCCTGTTGATTTCAGTGGGCGCTGACATGGAACCCAGTGACTTGAACTGGTGTCCATCTGTGTAAAAAAAACAAACAAAAAACAAAACCAAAAACAAAAAAGGTGTGATTAAAGTGAGTAGAGAGCAGAGAGAATGCCAAGCTCCAAGTTTATGGACAGGATAAGGCCAAACATGATTAGCAGGAATGGAAAATTGAAGACCCGTTGCGTACCAGCAAAACGTACACTGACAACCAGAACAGAGGTCCCCATCCAGAATTTATTACCATGCCTGCTTGATGCATTTCACTGAACTCTTTTGATTGCAGAGTTTTCACCTCTGAGTTTGAGAGAGGATGTGCAGCAACACCTGTGCACAATCACCTTGAAAATGGTATTGACTTGGATGGACTCAAAGACTGGACCTGCATGGGGTAGTTTCAGGGTGATAGTGTAGAAGTGTGGAACCTGCTCTGTTACTCATCCTTCTGCAGAAGACTTTGCAATGCTCAGTCCCCCTCTGCTTTATATTGACAGGTGACAAAGCTTTTTGCTGAAGCTATCAAATACTCTGGGAAATTGGACTCCAAGAGTCTCTTCCACTACAGACAGCTTGACAATGGGAACACTGCATAGAAGAACTATCTCCAAACGGCAATCTTACTGCTTCTGGCACCACAAAAGAGAGGGGACCTCAGATCATCCACCTAACCATCTTTCCATGTGTTTTACAGCAGCTGCACTGATTGTTCTTCCAACTTCTGGAAACTAATTGATATCCAATACTTTTGATGGCTCACTGGAAAGCTGGCCTCTCACCAGCCTCCACCATCTTCTCCCCATTTCCACACAGGATCAAATATTATTTAGTTACTAGATGGGTAGCTCCACACACCACCATAGGAGAAGAGATGAAAGGAGATACAAGCGATCCTACATGGGGGTTATTCCTTCTTTTCATAAGCAAGCCTGCTGCTCCTTAGAAACACCTTTCTTTGGTCCATGCTCCCAGCTATTCTCATGCTGGAATACTAGAACCTGGCCCCAAACTTCCAGTGAAAGTTCTTTCCATTGCTGATTGTTGGGGGTTTTACGACTTTATGTAACAATTAAACATTCTCCTGCTTGATGCACCCAGTGATACCATGGATGCCTGCCATGGTGCTGAGTGTGATAGGAACGCTTTAAGGACAGATGAACATTAATTCCCCACAATTTGCTGCAACAGCTGGCAGGCATGATGCAGCTACTTTTTGTTTGGTTTTTAACCCTTTGCCAAGAATCATCTTCTTCAGTCTGTAGATTTGATGGGAGAGGAGGCTGTATGTGTGTCTCCTGGAATTGTGTCCAAGTACTGCTCAGTCCTTCAGGCTGTTATTATTATTTTTTAAATTGTGCTTCAACATTCTGAATTCAGGCAGCTGTCCCTGTATCATAAAGGGTCTCTCTCAGCTTTGTGTCTGGCTTCAGAGGTAGAGAATTCCCCAAAGACTTCTGCGTGTTGCTGTCCAACATTTTGTGCCATGATTGTGGGCATTAAAATGGAATCTTCTCAAAATGAGGTGAAAGTGTTGCAGTGCTTTACGCCTCCCATTTAAGTGACCCCTTCACTTCTGCTCTGGCCTTCTCTGCTGCTTTTTCAACTCCGGCAACACCTGCAAATGTTGTTCACGGAGCAGACACCCACTGTGCCACATGGTGCATGTTGTCACTTGCTGTCTGCATGGTGAAGGACTTCAGCAGCTCCATGGCCAATGGCACTGCATCCTGCAGCACATACAGTGCCTGTCCCTAAGCATTTACCAGCTAAGGAACGTATGTGTCTGTCTTTTTTTCCACCGTGTTGCAGTTAGGAAGATTCAGCGTTGGACAACTTCTCGGATACTTGCAGAGCAAGCTAAAGTGGAGCGCAGACAGAGAATAAGGGTTGAGAGATAGTCTGGGGGTTTTAAAATTAACACTAAAACATTTCAGGAAGGATATAAAATCTGATGAGGGATGTATTGAAAAGTGCAAAGAAGTGGGCAGAGACTGTGATGCCTTTGGGTACCGTGAGACTCTCTGAACAGTTGGTGCTAAGTCCCAAGACCAAATTTTGAACCAGATGCAGACTTTATTTCTGATCTGGTTGGCATCTCAAATACTCTTGTCATGGGCGTTTCTTCATCCTAACTTTTGTGATGAACACAACCCAGCCTGTTGTGCATAGCGAAAGCTTTGCGCTTTTAGAGTAGAGGTGTTATTTAAAAAAAAACAAAACGCAAAACCAACCAAAACTCCAGAAGAGTCTGAAGCCATTGAGTGTTCACCCATTCAGTTATGAAATAGATGACTAATGCTGGTTAATGAAGTAGTACTCCAAATGCATCCTGCACTTTTTTTTTCCAGTGGTAAACTAAAACCATCAACAACTGGTCTCATCTCACATCCTCCCACCCTGCTTTTACCTCTAGTACTGAACAAAGTGACATCTTACAACATTCTCTTGTTCTTCCTTTTCTATTTTTGTCACTTCTCTTATGAGCTGAAAATGAAATAAATGCCCTCAATTGTGACAGCTACTCATTCTTAAATTCTGTGTGGCCTGGATTCTGCCCTTTTTTAAGGTTGTTGGTTTTTACTGTGGTGGTGTTTGGGTTTTGTTTTTGTTTTTGTTTTTGTTTTTTTAAAGCATGGATGTACACTAGTCTGTTAGGAAACCATCATTCTTATGTTTGACAGTGAATGCATCATTTAATGCGGAGCTGCTGTATGCCTCAGAGGTGAGGAGGTGGTGGGAAAAGAGCAGTAGGACAAAGTGAATGCTCTTTCTCTCCAGCTGCATGTACACAAGAGAAAAGAAGCCCTAATCCCCCAGGAGGGATGTGTGACATGTAAGTGTGGAGCCAGATGATAGAGCAGCGGGCTAAGAATTGTCGAAGGAATGGAAACTTTCAAGAAGGGGCTGCTTTTGGAAAATGTGAAAACCTTCACTGCTTTTAATTCAACGTTCTTAAACAGTGCTCCTGCCAATTAGCTAGCAGTGTGGGTGTATGTGTATCTATGTATACATGGATCTGTACGTTCCTATTCCTACTTAGTGCAGCAGCTGTAGGTACTTAAACCCCAGCTTCTTTGGTGTCCACAGATTCTCATATAGTTAGCGTGGAATTGAGTAGAAATCACCCCAGGGCTGAATATATGCTGAGTACTATGTAATTGTGCAGGAGTGTTACTGTTTTGCTGCTGGTGTTGAACACCAATCCCTTCCCACTCCTCTGAAGCAGGTGACACTTGTGTCCTTCCACACCTACTCAGACCCATCTATGTGTACACCATCCTCTGAGCTGTCTTTTCCTTCATCTCCTCTTGCTGTCTCCTCCCCTTCCCCTGTTGAAGACAAAAAGTTCTTTTTGCTCTGACTGATGTCAGGTAGAATTCTAACTCTGTCATGGTCAGAAGGAGCCAGGAAATCATCCCCCAGCTTATGTTGTACAAACACTGAATGCTGGCTGAATTTTTTTCTTGATATGATTTTCTGCTTTGTGTGACAAAGGTGTAGATGCTATAGGAAAAGATTTTTTAAGTATCTACAGCTGTTGGGATCAGTGCAGATCTAAAAATAAATTAAGAAGTTACAATTAGTGTACTTTGTACCAAGCTCATCTCTGCTTTCAACTGATTCAGCCTTATTAGTGTCTTTTTCTAGTTTATCTTGGAAAGGGTGACAATGACAATACCTCTACAATAATGTTTTGAATCAGGTATCCCATTCATCTTGTCAGGGAATTAAACCACACAGCCAGCCAGGCCCCACCCGTAGATTGTTTCATTTGATTCACTGATTCAGCCTTATAAATGTCTTTTTCTAGTTTATCTTGGAGAGGGTGACAATGACTGATGTAAGAGGATGCTGTTCAGAGCACAGAATTTTCTAATCTATGAGCAGTCAAATAATTTTTTTACCATCTTAAAAGAGGATAAAGAGACACATGAAGGTATAAGAGACAGTACAAAGCATGACTTTTGAGATAAGCACAAGAAAAGGTGGCAAGAGCCATGATGGAACATGAAGGCACCTAATTTTTAGTAACAGAGATGTTTTTCTGCTCAGTAGTTAGTCTGCTGAGATGCTCCCTGGAGCCACAGCTCTCCAAGCGTGTCAAGTGCTGGGAAGCTCTGGAGGCTCAAATTCCCAGGAGGCGCTGCTGAATATTGAGGTCAGGCTCTTTATCCAGTTGATCACGTTCCTGGATTTACCCTTCTAGATGTAGCAGCATTCAAATCACTTAGCGATTGCTCAGGCAGCCTCTGCAGAGCTGAGGCTGAGCTGAGTAGCAAAGCAGTGAGTTGACATGTTGAAGGCAAGAAGAAAAGAATGTAAGAGAGTGAAGACAACTTATTGCTGACACTTTCTGCTTTCCTGATAGAGGTCTTAAAGCAAGATGAAAGAATATTCTTTATGTAAGTGAAAAAAAAAAAGTGAAAACTTTAAGAAACGTCTTTGCTCTGAGACCATTTGAAAAAGTCAAAATTAGGTTTCTGAAAGTCCTAGGAAACAGGCAAGTAGGAAAGACTGCATGATCAGAAAGAGCTCTTGGCAGTGAGCAAAGAAGTAAGTCTTGCTTGGCTTGCAGGTCACTGAGTTTTCCTGGACTGGATGCTGCCACTAGCCTGTAATCATCTTTTTTTCCTTCCCCCACGTACAAAGTATATTTTGCACTCTCAAGGTTTAAAAGCCTACTTGTGCTTTTGTTCTCTGTGTGTGCAGCAGAAACATCTAGGAGTCTGGCTGGGAGCTTAGGACCTCTGGATCTTTATTATAAAGTGATTCATAAAAGTAGGGAAGGGAATGGAAGTTGGCACTATACTAAAATCCATATCTGTGGTGTGTGTACAGTACCAGTGGCTCGATGTGCACCTGTTGCCTGTATCCCAGCCAGATGCCAACAACTGCTAGCAGGAGAGTGGGCTTATACAACAACCAAATGTGAGGTGGTAAAAGGAGAGAGCACCTCTGGTGCCTTCTCTTTATAGTGTTTGTGACACCAAATCATAGAGCAGCCCTGGACCTTGGGAAGCTTTCAGCAGACATAATTAGTGCTGTTGTCATCTCTTCAAGGACAGGAGGTGCTGCCATACCATGCAAAACATATGAGTGCTACTGCTGGGGCCATCTGCAGGACATTGAAATCTGCTGTGATGCAAGGCAGCTGCCGAATAGTACCCAAAGCCTCTGGTTTTCTTCCTTCTACGTCTCAATGCTGCATAATGTAATTTATAGGGAATAATATGCTGTAACGTTTGTTTCACCCTTACACTGAAGAGAATTTAAATATGAACCATTTAATGTGTCCTGATTAAATAGAGAACATGATCTTTTGTCATTAACTAGGTAGGCTAAACTCTCACTCATCCTCATAATTAAAATATATTGAATTCTGCAGACTGATAATACCGGTAGAGATAAACTCTTTTAATTCAGGGAAGTTTGCAAAGATGAAACTGAGAGACAAAAGCATTTGTTGCAAATTATGTTCAAGGTTTTATGATAATGTACTTTGGGGAAAAGATGAATAATTGCTAGGGAGTAGTGCTCGTGCTTTGGGTTTAGCATAATCCTGGATGAACTCTCTGGATCATCTAAGACAGTGTCCAAGCCCAGCAAGTGCAGCGGTTTTGCAGGGAGCTGCAAGGAGCACCAACGAGTTTGTAGTTCTGGCACGATTCATTCTCCTAGGGAAAGATTCTTATAATTAAAAGTCAATTTTTAACTCCTATAGCATTGTCTCTTAAACTCTATGGATATGGTTTTTGCCAGTCCCTACAGAGTTGCTTATACTAGCACAAAGCCAGCATGATGTTGCTGTGCTGATTTTCCACTGCTTTTAGCTTCTGGTGTAAATGATTGCTCAAGATATTCATCATAGAGAATCAGGCACCTTTTCAGGAAAAACATTTGCTCTTCCAGCTCTAGACAATCTTGTTCTTTTTTCTGACTTCCTGAGCATTACTAAAAGCTGCCAAGCTCTTTTCCTTCAAGATCTCTTGTAGTAATGAGACCTCATTATAGCTTAAAACAGCCCTCTGCTATTCACCATCCTTGAGAGGCATTACAATCCATCCCCTTGTGACAGAAGCACTGGGAACAACTCTGAGAAAAGTGGGTTGTGTTCTGACTAAGCATCATGGGGCACAGGATGAAGTGTTTGCTGCTTTTCATGATTCTTGGGAGACGGAATGGCGGAGGTGTAGTGGTCAAAATGGGATCTTTGCTGAGGGTCAAACCTGAGCCTTTAGTCAAATTTTGAGTATATTGATGTGATCAGTAGATCTGAGTTCTTAATATATCCTAAAATAAACATTGAAATCTTTTGTAGTCCTCTTCCAACAGCTACAAGTGTACCAGTATTTATCTACCTTGCAGCTTAGCCTGAGCTGTTGATCCTGGAATGAAGGTCTTGGCAATGCTGTATCATTTATATCTCATTCAGACATGCTATGCGGGTACCCAAGCACATGGTGCCTCAGCAGTAGTATGTCGTGGGGAGTCTCTCCTATGCAGTTTTCATATGGATGACAAAACATGTCTGTTAGAGCTTGGGACAGGTAAGTCCTGTAATGGTGGTGAGGAGGAGGTATATGCCTACTGATATCACAGATATCAGTAACGTATAGGAATGCCATTCACCATCAGAACACTGTGCAAACCAGACACAGAAAATACAGACTCCAGAGGGCACTGAGGCAGTGGCCCTGAAGGGCACAGATAGAGAGGCCCGAGGAAGAAAGACTGACATTTAAGTTGATGGACAAATTCTAGATTTGTTAGCTTAAGTTTCTTAGTAAATGCTTTTAAGTCATTTTTAGGAGATACGATAGCCTCAGAGATTGTTCTTCTTTGAAAGGGCTGGAGGGTATCTCAAGTGCAAGGGAAGTCATTCTCTGTAGAAATCTGGGAGAGAAACAGGTGAGTGGAGAATCAAGATGAGAAATACCAGAACTTAACTGATGGTTCTTCTCCATCCTCGTGCTCTCCTCATGCAGTTCAGTCTGGGTAAGGTATGCTGCTAGACTGGAAGGGAAGTAGCTCATTTTCTGCTTGAATTTGCAGCAGTGAGTGTATATGGGCCACAGCCACATCAACACAGAGCAGGAGTCACCTGGTTGTGCTGTGGTCGGGGTTACCACCACCGATAATCCCCAACTAGAGCTCTCGTACAGCACCTAAATGAGTGCATGACAAAACAACCACTTGCAATCTCTGTTCTTACTGGCATGAATGTACCTAAAATGAAGCTGGAGACATCCAGCTGTTCTGAGATGAAAGTACCTCTGAACAGGTAATAAAGATCTGAGAGCTTAGCAGAGAGGAGAATGCCAATTATATAAAAGTGTAGCCAAGAGTTTCCTCAAAGACTTCATTTCTGTCCTGTGAGACCTAACTTAGCGCCATTGTACTGTTTTATATATTAGCGTAAGCCTAGGCGTCCTTAACTAAAAGCTGATTTTTTTTTTTTAAAGTTAACTGCAGGAAAAACAGCCTCAACAAATTCTGTTCACTATCTGCCATCAAGAAAAGCCTATTAACAGTAATTGCTGAGTTTTAAGTTTTTAAAGAACCCATAATTAAATTTTATTGTCTCGTAAGTGATTAGAATTAATTGCTTCCACACTAGCTCTGGTGCTCATTATCTGCTTTAAGTTGGGAGTGGGTTTTCTGCAGAATTTCTTCTTTACCACAATCCCATTCCTTGCCAGAGAAAATCCATCACAAAGGCTGTTCAGACTAAGGAATTACTAAAAAGTGACAGGTGTTAATTTCCTATATCTTCTTCAATGGATCAGGATTACCTAACAGAAGGGATTCTCTCAGTGCTTAAACAAATGTTATTATGTTTGCCACTTCTACATGGCTTAGATTTTCAAACTTGTGTGTTAGGACTTAGTGCCATATATGAATTCTTCTTTAAATGGTTTTCTGATGCTACTCTGATAATTAATCCTCTGTAGAGGGGAGGATATGTTACACATTACTCATGTTACCATAAATAATGGTAGTTGTCTTTAGTTGCTGTTATGCCGATTTACGAGCCTTTTCTCACCAGTTTGCTGGGTTTGAATCACCTTCCAAACATTAGAGCTGGGACTTTTATTAAACTTGATTTAGACACTGGATGGGACTTGCAAGTCCTACAGACCTCCTAAAGAACCAGAGTATGACTTGGAGACCAGCCACAGCTTGTTCTCTGTCCCTACACCTCCCTTGCCATTTGGGATTTGCCCAGGCGAAACCCCCTGGCTGTTGGACTTCCAGTGTCATACCCCCTTCCCACATAGCAACTATTTGCATCAGAAAGTGTTTGGAACTACATTAGATCTCCCAGGTACTATCTGACCCAGCCAAGGCTTTAAGCCTCATGTCCAAACGTCTCTAAGCTATCATGACAGCTTTCGAAACCTGCCGTCTAAGGGCTGTGCTCAGCAGTAGTGCTGCCAAGGCTCAGCTGAAGAGCAGGGCTCATATCCTCATGATTTTTTTTGTGGGTCACTCTCTGAAACACAGCTCCTGCAGCGTTTCCCTGCCATGCCCGGTAGAGGTGTTCAGCCTTCCCTCTCTGATATCAATCTGTAGCAATGGGCAGCTGTATAAAATCCACTTGAGTAGACAACCTAATTCAAACTCACTCCCGGTTCCACTTGCGTGTGGTTTTCTGCGGGTGAGAGGGTGACTTAAAGGACACCACAGTGTAAGGCATCTGGTGAATGGGATTGCATAAGAACTGTACAAAATAGAATACTACAGTGCTTGATACAGTGTGACTTCACTCTTAGGCTGTATTTTTAGAGGGTTAGAGTGCTTCAGAGGATGCATTCATAATAAGGAGATGTTTTCTCTCAATGCAGGATGCTGCTCTTATGGAAAAATCCTATACAATTTTCATACAATTGCCATTATACAAATTGTATAGAGTACTAGGCCCTTTGTTACAAAACTTGAAAGTTTAGCAGAAAAAGACTTGCTCCCTCTGAATTGTGGTAACTTCTGGAATGGAATGGATTTAATTTAATTATCTGTCCCATGGAAAGTTATCGCTGTCTATTCAGCTCCAGGACATAGCAGAATGTAGGAGTGATTTGCTCTGTAGAAATGGGAGAATTAGAGTCTAAGTAGTGTAGTCACAAAGAATTGATGTGGACAGTTTCCAGATATGTGAAAATATTAATAAAATAAGTTTCATTAAAATGTGTTAATGGCAGCACGGAATGCCCTCAGTCGCTCAGTTCAGCAGCTGATCTGTCTACAGGCACTTGGATAAGGAAGAGCCTCAGGAAGACCAGGAGGGTATATTCTATAGTGAATAGTGAAAGGCTGTATAGTAGAATATGTATTTACATCATTTTGTAATGAGCAGCACCATGTATCACTTTGATCCCAGCTGGAGGGGATTACACCCTTGAGCTCCTCCTCTAGGATGCTATGATTTTTGTTACCCTCCCCTGAAGGGAAACACTTGGGGAAGCTGGATGACCGGCTCATCTGAGGCTCAGTGGTTTTCTCACATGACCCCTAAGCACAGAATTTTTTTTTTTCCAAGTACATAAATTGTGCCACTAATAGCACATTCCCTGCAAACCTTGCTCTGGGCAGATGACTGCCATCATTGTCTGAAGGAGTGATCTGCTGTTTGGGGATGTACACCCAGCAGTAAGTGTAACCTATCAGCTTGGGTGCTAATGAGGGGTAGTCCCTTGGATGACTTTACTGCCTTAAGGAGGTCATAGTCTCAATTCAGACCTGGGGTCTCAGGGATTTTTTGTTGCCCAGACTGAAGCTGCTGAGTTTTTTTGCTGGCTGGTTCCCAGGTGCTCAGGACACATCTCTATCTGTGGTACCTCCTCTAGGATGCAGTGCTGGCATGCCACATTGGGACCTGATACGGAAAAGTGTTTACACAAAGAAATCTTATTTTTTCCCGTGTATTTATTTCAGTGTTTCTTTTTTTTAAAAGAAAACAAGAAAAGAGGGAAAAAATATAAGTCATCTTTTCAGGTTTATTTTTCTTTATGCTTGTGTTAAAAAATATAAAGAAAGAATCTCCTAAAACCAGACTCTCTTCACAGTAAAACAGGGAGCAAATGGTGCCACTTCAGTAAATGTTAGCATTCATTTTTCAATAAATTACCAATTTATACTTCTGAATGCGGTAATAAAAAGAGATAAAAGGACAGAAGGAGGAGGAAAACTTGGGAGGTTTATGTTTACTGCCAAGCATTTGGTTTTATGATTGTCTCATGGAAAGTAACTCTGTATATCATCATAATTGACTTCACCAAGTACCTTTGGAAAAAAAAAAAGCTTTGCTACAAAAACAGCATCTTGTGCTAGAGAAGACCATGCAGGTTTTTTTTTCCACTAAGTAAAACATTCTCATTTGTATCAATGGTTTAAGCTTTTTACAACGTTCCTATTTTGTGGTTCACTTGACTCGTTGGTGGCTGAGGACGAGCAAGGTCATGGCATAAATAAAAGCAAAATGTTTATAGTTCCCTTGAGCCCCAGACAAATAATCACTTATCACAAATAATCACTCCAGACTAATTGATTCCTGAGAACTTTCTGGGGTGAAGGCTTTCCCCCACCCCACTTACTTCCAGCTATTTGCTTCTTGCCATTTTACCAGCAATGATTCCCAGGCACCTCTTCCATACTCCTGACCAGGGATTTTGACCCACCAGACTTCTGAGAAGCAGCCAGATTTTTTCCTTGGCAGCCGGGGACAGCAAACAAGGACTGTCAAACAGCTGAGATTCTGAATTTGAATTTTTCCATCATTTAACGCAACAAAAGCAAGTTTGGTTGCTGATCTATTTTGGAAACAACATTTGTGGCATTTCCTCCCTGAGACAGTCAGAAGAGCAGAGGCTGGGATGGTGGCAGGTGATAAAATCCCTGCTGCTCCTATAAGGGCTTTACTTTAATTACTCACCTCGTTACAGGTGAGACCAAGGGAGGTTGGCAGCAATGCCAGCTCTAGCACGGTTGTGAAGGATTTATTTTTCTCAATGATGAGTGGAAAAGGCTGTAAAATTACTGGACAAGGTTGGCTAATAAACTCTATTTTATTAATCATACTTATTATGAGTGTTTACAAGCCAGTGTGCTGATAGGCATTTTGATGAGATTGTATTCCTTAATTGCAGTCATTCCGGGATTACAAAACAAAAGGCTAGAAAGACAGAAAGCTGGAAAACATAGCTTATGGATGTGTCAGGTCAAGATTTATAGCCAGATAGAATAGCAAGCTTGGCAGCAGGTACCTAAATTGTTACAGTGCTGGCCTTGTCGAGTCATTTGTGGGTTGTTCAAACCAGATTGATAGTGCTGACTTGTGGATGTTTGCAATTGCAAGGAAAATGTGTGTGCTTATCCATGGATCCCCTTGGATCTTCTCAGGCCCCTGAGGACTGATAGCAGACCAGTGAGCCAGAGGCACCTCCTTCTTGTCTCCCTGGTTTTCCTGGGTGTTTGTGGTGGACACAGGGAAAGAAGAAAAATGCCTAGCCAGCTTCCCCATCACATGCAACAAGCCCCTTGCAAAGTAGAGAGGTAAACTGGGGTTTTTTGAGTCCCATTTTACCACCACTAGACTCTGCCATAGTTTTCCTCGTGTGGACAATTTTCCTTTCCTAGTGCCTGCTAGCAAACTGGTATCTTGCAGGTTGGAGCCATTTTCTAGAGTGCTTCCAGACAGGAATAGTGGTGCGCTTCCTAGAAATGCCGCTCAGGGGTTGTGATGTACTCGTGTGTTGGCAGCGTTACATCTCGGGCTATGATACACCTGTAATCAGAGTGATGACAAGCTAGTGGGAAATCAAGTTGAACCTGAGAAGAGTCTCTGTGAAAACGCCTTTGTGCTTATTGTCTTTGTCTCTCTGTTTATTGCCTTTCAGTCATGCAACCAAAAATGTGCTCTGCTTACAACCACAAAGGTTTTACTGATTTTTTTTTTTTTTTCATTGTTCTTCCTTCTCGCCCTCCCTCTTTGCTGGCAATCAATCCTGCAAATGCAACCTGAGTTGCCAGGGTCATGCTGGTTTCTTTACTTTTTATGCCTGGTATCCAGTAGATGTTCTGCAGGCAAGCCACATCCTCAGCGGTAACTCTGCGAGCCTGTGGTGGGCTGCGATTTGCCCTGGTGCACCCACGTGGTGCTTGGGTACAAGCCGTGAGCAATGCCTGCAAAGGAGCAGCTCTGTGCTGCTGGGTCTCAGCCGTGGTGGCCCTGCGGCATTCAGAGGAGTAGCCACCTAGGACCAAACTTTTCAGAAAGTGAGGTGTGTAGAGATGCAGATCAGGGGAAGTTTCATAGCTGCATGCTTTTATAAATCATACTCTGTACCAATGGCCATTTTAGGAGTCAATCCCACTCAAACCTTGCCTTTTACCTCAATCCCTCCCTGATAAAGAGGAGAAAGCAGGTATGCCCTGGTCTGTTAGAATGCTGTAAGAATCCATCTGTGCATATCCATGATGGGGATGGAGATTCTGACTTGAGGCCTGGTGAATCCTCTCGGGAGACTCGTCATTGATTTCTTTGGAGTTATGGAGATCCCAGAGGATTATTTCCTCAGATATAAAAGGATCAAATAGATTTGTAGCTTCTCTTCTTTTCTCCGTGAGCTGAGTCTCTTTTCATTGTTTGCATCTGGGAAAAGAAGCAAGAATACCTATATCTTAATATTTTAGGATATACGCAATGTCTACCAGCCATCATGGGAATGGAATGCCTTCAGGAATGCCATAGTAGGTGCTCTGTGTGTTTTCCTGTGCACAGATGAGGTAATCATCCAGTTAAAGACGTGGTCTGTGCTACCAAGCATCTCTTTACTAAGATAGGATAAGCAGCACCCAATTTCTGGTTGAGCTGGTAGGGAAGTTTGCATAGAGTGTAATTGTGCTAAACAGACTTTTACCAGAACACTTCTGCAGCATTCAAATGGTATGTTCTATGTTGTGAGGGCTTTTTTTCGTCTAGTTTTGGCAACATCTTAGAAATTGCATGTGAATACTCTTTTATTTTGAAAATAAATTGCTGTTCTCATTAAACATCAAAAAGTGGTCTTGAAAATGGTTTTGGTTTTATAAATGCAGCAGAAAAGTCCCCAGTTCTCTTAGTGTGAGTGCTGCAAGCGTTTGTAAAAAAGAGGGACTATTTTGAAAGCTGATAAATTAAAGACAATTTCAAACAGTTTTATAAAAATTATTTCTTTTGTGCCCAGTGGTTTAACATCAGATCTTCAAGCAATACGAATAGGTGGAACAGCTGAACCATCTCACTGTCACCTTACCAAAACCAGCCTCCAGCCAACTCCAGCACTGGATATTGCTCACCATTAACTCTGAGAGGAAAGGAGACACTTCATTGGATCATTGATAAACCATCTTTTCCTTAAAGGTTACCTATCTAAATACTGAGTAAGTACAACCTTATGTAATTGTAGGGCAGCTGGAAGATTTATTTTTTTTTTCCGAGAGAATCATGCGTAAAAAAAAGAAATCCAACAAAGCTGTCAGCATTTCTCACAAATCAGATAAGTACTCATTTCCTAATGAACAATCTTTGTGCTTCTCTCTGCAGTTCAGGGAGTGCAGTGTTCATTTGTCTAGCTGAACAGAGAAGGAAAATAACAAGCAGGGAAATTAGGGTTAGGCCTGTCAGTCTGTAAGTACTCTAATGCTTGAAGTTAGGAACAAGTCGATCTTGCTTATTTGATGAGCACGATGAGGATAGTGGCCATATGTGTTACCATCTGCACTGGAAGATCTAGGACTAATCATTTCGAATGGATGAGACTCACACAAATACATCTCTATCTCCCTCCATATGCTGAGTGTAAAATTGCAGGTGGCCATCATGATACGGGAAGGCGACATATGGCTAGTCATCTACAGAGGAGAGGTTCGTCAGACCTGAAATTCAAGATTTAAATTTAAGAGCAGGAAAATATTCTAAATCCCCAGAAGGTATAACCTGGTGCAAAAGTGAAAGTTCCATAATCACTGAGCTGGTGTCAGGTAAATAGCTGTGACTGCAGAGGATGCTGTACTGCGTCTTGTGGTTCTCGGGACTGTTGACAACAAGGGAGGAGAAGGGGAAGTTTGCAGAGATGAAGAGCTGAAATTTGTGCTTTTTGAATCCTACTCCAGTACTAATTCTAATCCTATTCTGCCAGGAATTGCAGACACGCTTTTCTGTCTGGCCGTATAGAGGGGCTTGAGATCACAGGAGCTTTCTTGTGCCTGTCTTCATGAACTCAGGGATTAGAGCTTCACAGTGACAGTCATCCTGTCCAATTTCTGCTGTCTAAAAATTACACATCTTGTGGAGAGAAATGAACTCTTCCACATCTTGCTTTTCTGAAATGTCTGTCTTGGGAAGATACAAATCTCTCCTTGGAGGGGCCTGTCTCTATTCTGATGGTACAGAGTTATTCAGGGGAGAGGATGAAGCCTGTGAACATCTTCATGAAACTTTGTGAGTGAGCAATAAAGTGTGAGCTAAAACCAGTGTAATGTAATGCCATTAAGAAAAAACAAACCTAACATCTTATGTAAAATAGTGGGCTTTAGGAAAGCACCCTAGGGTGTCCAGTGGGGTATGTTGACAACATGAGTTGACTGTTATCAGTGAAGACAGAGATTAGGGCTACAATGGAAAGTCTCATGAAAATATCAGCCCAATGCTTATCAGAAGCCCCAAAATACTGTCAGGATAGGGAGAGCAGTAGGGGACATCTCTCAGTGCTGCTGTATGAATCAATGGCTGGCCCACACCTTGAATCCTGTAACAAGTTCTGGTCTCTGCATCTCAAAGAATATAGTAAAATAGAAAGAGAGTCAGGAAAAGGCAACAAGGCTGATCCAGAGTTTAGTTTTCATAGGAGGAATATGTTGGAAAGCTCTGATTCTCTCTAGTAGAGTCTATAAAAACCTGCATGGGAAAGAGGGGGAATCAGACGGTCACCACGAGGTTATATGTATTCAGGGGAACTTGGGACATGTTCATTAAAAAGAAATCCACTGCATTATAAATAGACAGCAATCATGTGCAGCACAGTGCTGGAAAGTGATGAGCTGAAAGCAGTTGTAGGTGCAGCCATTTTACACTACATTAATTACAAATTATGGCAAAAACTCATAGAGAGCTGATTCTTTGGCTAGATAAGATTGTGCTCTTGTATGAGGAACACACATCTGTGGTAGTTTGGTGGTTTACAGTTCATGAAGGATCTAGCAGCAGAAACCCAAGTATGTGCCTGACTCTATGGAGCTACTTAAGATCCCTACAGAATTCTTCCTGGAAGGTCTCAAACCTGTCAAGCTAAAGTAAGCTCCTCCGGTAGACCAAGTTTTTTATGTCTAATAAATAATAAAAATCATGATGCCTTTTTCTATAAAGTGTTGTCTTAAGGAAAAATGCTGCTCTTGAATTTGTGCTGAGACGTGTGCAATGAAAGCAGGCATCAAAGAGAAAACCTCCTGTGTCTATCCTGTAGTCATTCACACAGTCTTTTTCAGCAAGATGTGAAAGAGTGATTTGACTGGGGCTGATCCAGAACTTGGTGGCTTCAAGTGTAGAAGAGATACTGAGAGACTGAATCTTGGGGCTATTACAAGTTATTACAGAGGTGTCACAATTGCCATTGGCTTAATGGGACAAACTCTGGTGTAATGGGACAGATTTAATCTTTCAGATGTGTACAACCTCCTCAAGAGCGAATGTGTGAGGACAGGACTTTGCCTCTGAGAGTAGTTTACATACCAAAGGGCAGGGGATGTGCTGGTGTAAACACTGTGGGTTGGCAGAAAGTATAAATCACATCTGAACCTGGCAGCAGCCTTCTCTCTGTGTGTTACTCCAAATTTCAGACAACGTTTGGGACTACTGACAAATTTTGAAACGGATGGTTTGATTAGATTTGAAATCCTTCCCCCAGCACTATCCCTGCTTAAAATTCCTAGCCATCAACCAGCTACTTCCTCACAGATCATTGGCTTTTCATGTTGCTCAAGTGCAGCCTTTTCATCAGACCGCATATGTTCTGATCACTTTCTGCAATTTTTCTTATTGTAAATCGAGCCCATTCAGCCACGGTTTATATAACCACTATCCAGATAATACCCTCCTAATGACCACTTTCCCCAGAGAAACACAATTATGTCTCTTTCCCCATTTCTGCCAATTGCATTTGAGTTTGCCACAGAGCCAAATACGACCCCGCTATTGTACTGTTGCAGATGGGTGGGAGCCACAAAAGCCTGAATTGGAAAATTCCCAATCTCTGGGCAAGAGCTTTGGTTTATGTCTTTCTGCTGTAGGGGTTCCTGCTGAATGAATTGGATCGAAGAATTTTTCTGTACTTTTAGACTTTTTCACAAGCTTGAAGGGACATGATTTCAAAGGGTTTGTGGAAAATTAGGTTTGCATTTAGAGAGGATTGAAAACAGGAACTGTACCCAAAATCTTGCCTGATGGAGTGTTGGCCTCCCGGAGCTCTGTGACATGGGTGGATCTCAGGGAAAGGGGAACAAGAGCTCAGATGTCAAATGAGCCAGACATCTTCAAGCCAGGAGGTCAATATTACCACTCTCCACCTTCCCATCCTGTGCTGGCTGGGGCCAGTGAAGAGTAAGTCTTTGACAAGATGCCCTCTCGTGGGTAGATGGCAAACTGAACAGTTTGGGAAACCAGACACAGATTTTAAAAGGCTTTCACCAGCTTGTAAGGTGGCTGCATATTTAGGCATTGGCCAGAAGGCTCAATACAGGGGCCGTATTTTCACAGTGTTTTCTAATGAAATGTTACTCCTTTTAAAACATTTGAAGTGGAGGGTCTGAAATTGTTAGGCAGAATTACTAGGCTGCAGATTTGACTGTTTCAACAGAGAGGTGAAATATTCCCAGGGCTGCTGCTGCAGCCCAAGTGGTCTCAGGTCACTCAGAAAACAGCAATAATTAGCCAAATGTCAAAGCAGGTGCAGCTATTTAATTCTGTAACTTTTAGACTCGGCTAGAAAAAAGGAAGGGGAAGGCCAGAAAAGTCTGAGCTAGGATGGTGCCTTCCCATGGGCAATGATGGGTATGATAATACCAGCTTTATGTTATTCTTGCACAGCTAAATGGCATTTGGCTGGCTTTAGGACAGGCATGGTGGCCTTGTATCTGCCTACAAAATGTGATATAGATGTCTTCTAAGGATAGTTGTAGGAATATGCACGTGTACAGTGTAGATGAATGCAGTTATGGACATTCAGAAAATGAAGTATCTCTCAGAGGAATACTGATGTGTTTAGAATTTATTTTGGTTTTAGGGAAGCAAGACAAATTGTGCATTTTTTTTTCCCTTCACAAATAACTAAGTATCACAGCTTGGAAATATCCTAGTAAGGAAACCTGCTGGCAAAATGCAAAGGCATGCTGTCAGATCAAGCAGAACAGAAAGAAGTGGGGGTGGACGGGGGACAGACCCAAAATGTCTTTCAAATGCCTTCATGTGAATCAGACAGACAGCAAGTTAATTATCCTTTTGTCCTTTTCTGGTGGGAATAACATCATTTGTTGCCCTTTGTGGGGAAAACTCCAGACCCCTTGCAGACGATGCATGTTGTCCGTGCTGGAAGAGCACAGCTTGCTTGTTCGAGGCTGGATGCATGGCCCAAGGCTCCCTGTTCTGCCAGGGGACCATGTGTACAGCATGGACTGACAGCCTGCCTGGAGGTAATACATGGCAGATGTTTCCCGTCAGGCAACAAGAGAGAGAGAGAAAGGGAATCAGTTCTTGATGTCTTCAGTAGCCATTGTTCATCACGAGAGCCTGCCCTTCCATTATTCTTCCTTGTGTTTCTTTCCCAGCAGTTCATTATCTGTAATAATCTCAAGGACTGAGCCTAATGGCTAGGTTGTGGGCCAGGAATATACTGTGCTGTGTGCCGTGCACAAGTCTGAAAGACAACCATTACTGCCCACAACACATGGGCAATTAGGAAATGACACAACTAGATAAATGTACCCCAAAACCATGGGAAGCGAATCACCTATTGACGGCATTAGGCTACGGCAGGAAGTTTGCAAACTGTTAACAGTGAATTTTAATGGGCAATATTTATAAATTCTTTTAGGTTTTTAATATTCTTTGGAGATTTGGCTGATATTGCAATTCAGAAACATGATATATGGCATACTCAACGGTCCAGAATGTATCAGCATACCTCTCTGAATCCCTGCCAGCATGCTGAGGATGTTTTCAAGGTAAGTCTGGATGGGAAAATCACTGCTGGCTCAGTGGTGGTAGTGTCAATGCCAAGTCCTATGACATTGGATCACAGCTTTCGTTGCTTCCAGACGGCCTGATTCGGCTTTGTGACATTGCCAGAGATGCCCCTGTGAAGAGAAATCAAGTCTGTGGCTCCTTGGGCCAGATGGCCTCTCAGACCTTGAGGTCAGGCTCTGATCTCACTGACACAAGGCTGGATCCACCGCTGTGTCACATCACCTTTCATCTTGCTTGAGTCACTCCGGGCTGATGTGGGTAGGTGACAGGGAGCCCTGGGTTTGGCTAAATGATCAGTGAGGCCTTTGTGGCTCGCTGCAAAGCTTTAAATCCTTCTGGGGGTCCTGTGGTGAATAAAACCCTGGCAGGAATTATCCCCAAATGACTAATAGCGGCTGTCTCAGACGAAGGAGTCAGCAGCACTCACACTCTCAGAGAGAACAGTAGCAGGTTTTTGGTCCAGAAAAAATAGGGAAAATGAACCACAGGGCTCAAAGTAACAGTCTGGCAGGGAAAATATATCCCGAACAGCAAATGATTTAACAGGCACGGTGATTTTGCTGCTCTCTTTTGTCAGTGCCATCTATCTATTTCTGTATTTATTTATTTGTAAGGAAGGGACTTGCAGGGTAACAGCCAAGCTGTAGAAGCTCGCAAAGTCCAGGATTTTTCTGCTGCAAGGGTTGCTCACAGCAGTGGGTGTCACCAGCTGGATCAGATTTCAGCTGGGGAGCATTCACAGAGCAAGAGCAGGATCTGGCCTCATGTTAGCTGGCTGCAGCATTTCACTGTGTGGTTCACATTAGGCTGGGTAGAAGCTCACTCCTGTTTAGCACAGAACTTAACGCATGCCTTGTGAAACCTTCACACAGCATTGTTCACAGGATCTGCCCCAGGTTTTGTTTATAAAAAGATGAAACGAGAAATTCTGAGTCCTAATATTGGTGGACAGACTCCCACTGGTCAGGGCTGTCCCTGCCCAGGTGATTGGAACGTAGCGACAGGTCAGTGCAGTGACCCTCCAAGGTTGGGCAGAAGATGCTATGGAGTGTTTCCTGATCCTCTCAAGGGGTGTCAGAACCTCTTCTGTACATGCACATTTCTGTGACTGAAGAGGTGTGTCTGGACCTCCTCCAGGGATAGAATCATAGAATAGTTTAAGCTGGAAGGGACCGTGGTGGTCATCGAGTCCAACCCCCCTGCAGTGAGCAGGGACATCTTCCACTAGATCGAGTTGCCCAGAGCTCCATCTATCCTGTCCTTGAATATTTCCAGGGATGGGGCATCTGCCACCTCCCTGGGCAACCTGTGCCAGTGTTTCACCACCCTAAGCATAAAATATTTCTTCCTTATATCTAGTCTATACCTCTCCTCTTTTAGTTTAAAACCGTTACCCCTTGCCCATCCCTGAGCTGGCTGTAAATTGCCAACTTCAAGTGTTGCTATTGCTTAACACTGCAGCTCGGCAACTATATAATCTGAGTGATGTTTAACCTTGGTTTACCCTATATTTTATAAAGTTTACCGCTTATTCAGAGTGCAATACCTGGAGTACAATACCTCCAATCAATCCTGTTTAAGACAGGCACCTCTTCCCAGCCGAGCTCTGGCTGTAAGAGAAATGGGTGATGATGAAGTCTTGTGTTTGTCCAACCCTGTTTGGAATTTACAGCGCTTTGTAAATGATTTATTGCGATTGTAAATAATTGATGCCTCTGGAAATGGATTCCTGTCAACAATACATTCAGACCCAGGCCTTCATTTCAGCCTCATGGTGGCAATATGCATTTAATGGGGAAATTGGGCCTGTTGCGTTAGGTTCTTATTTATGGCTTGAAATGTAGTGCTTATATACCTGGTGGTGGTTCTCACGTCTGTGAAAGGAAAACTGTGTGGAGGTTGCAGGCCCTTCAGGTGCAGGAGCTGTGGTTCATGTCCTACCTGCGAACAGGCAATGCCCTGCTTTGTGGGGGAGTGATGCCAGGAATTGTGTTGTTCTGTTACGCTATTAGTCTGAAAAGCAAAGTCTTCCTGGGAGAAGAGCATCCTCAGAAGGTCTTGACTGGCGGGGGTAGACATAAACAGATGAAAACATTAAGGCAGATCTTTGCCTCTCACTCTTCACTTCCCCTCAGCTTGAGATGGAGATTCCTTTGTTTGTCTTTTCTCATCAAGACTTCTAGAGGCCATGTAGTTTCTTAACTGCATTCCTTTCTTGTCATATCTCGTGGTAAGGAGATAGGAGAAACATCTACTGTGCAGACCAGTTTTTGGCTTTTTATTAGATTTTCCCTTTCTTTCTCACTGACATGCTGGGAGAGCTTCTGGATGAGAGTCCTTCTCTTGCAGGACTGGGGCTGTTGCCCTGTTGTTAGAGTCAGTTCCCATCTGCTCCCACCGGTGCCAGCAGCTCTTCTCCTGACGGGCAGTGTGTGCTCTCTGCCTGCATGAAACCAGGACACTTTGGGGTTGTGGAGAAACTGGCCGTTACCCTGCAGCTGCAGTCACAGTTGCTCCCACCAAGGAAAACATCATCATGGAAAATATGGGGATGTTGCACTCATTCAGTAATGGGCATTTGTCTGTGGACTCCTGACCACCATGTGAGCTGACTGCAAAGGAGGAATTCAAGGAAGGAGAGGTCACGTAGCAGGAGGAATAGATCTGCTGGGTAAATTGGCCGGATCTGCATTCACAAGTCCATCTATCCTCTTCTTGGGAGTTTTGATTTCTACAGCTTCAGCCACACTGACCTGTGGTCTCAGCTGTGACAGTAAGTGCAGCTCTGTGAAGTGAAGCACATTGCTCACCTATTTTGGAAGTTAGGATAAAATGTGAATAAATGCAATAGAAAAATAATTCAACTTGCCCTTTAGAGTCAGTAATCCCAAATAGCCAGAGGTTAGGCATTTCACCTAGCACCTGATTACTGTTTTCAATCATCTCATTAAGTGCCTGGTTTCACAGTGACTGCAACATGTTATCTCCAGGGGGATTAGCACACTGAATACAGAGTAATTGAGACCTTGCGATCCTTCTGTCACAGGTATCAACAGAGGGGAGGAAAAACTGTGATTTTTTTAAACAAGATACTTCAAGGGAGGGAATTGCCTTCTAAAAATAGAAGGCAATGCTTTCAGAAGTCACTCATGATTTTAAGGTGTCACTGGTGTTTGATACATGACTTGGTACCATCTTAAGGGCTGCAGGTTTTACAGGAGTGATATCTGTCTTCACTGTGCTATTTACTGAGTCGTGTATAGGGACCAAAGAACAGTGTGGAGGGAATATACTTCAACTTCTTATTACAAAGGCTAAGCTGGGAAGGGATGAAGTCTTTTCTAGGTACTACTAACGTGCCCATGGCCGAGCTGGCCTGACCCTCTAATATAGCCCTATATCATGTCTGGAGTCGCCTGAAACAAGATGGGGCAGTCTTGATGCTCCAGATAGCTTTTTGCTTTCCTCTTTAATACTCCTGAAGTGAGGTATTTTTTGAGTTCTTCTTGCTTATGGCTCAGAGCAAAGCTGACTTTGAGCCCACAACATGAATAAACAGGCTGAGATTGGTCTGCTGGAGACTATTCTCCAAACCATTAGCTATTGCTTTCCTTTGAGTAATTTCCTGGCAGATCAAGATCCAGTTTTCATTATTTTCTGTCACATGTGTTGTGCTGGTGGGCTTTGTCTTTATTGCTAGGCTGTCTTTGCTCCCGCTAGGAGGACTGAGACATGGTGACATGCTGCTAAAGTCTCAGAATGCATTCACGTGACTAGCGAATGGAAACCACCAGCATTTTAGGGACTAATAAAGATGACATGGCTGTAGGACCTGCTGGAAACCCTTCAAAAGGCCACAGGAGTTAAAGGGAATTCAACACATTTCCCAAAACCTGGCTGCAGAACAAGCAGGGTAAAACTGCTTTGCTAATTCAAGCAGAAGGGAAGCAGGACATTTGATGGCTTTGCCACGCGTGCAGCCTGTTGCTGACAGCCCGCAGCCTCACCTCTGTGTTTCACCATTTGCTGTGGTGGGGTTTTTGCTTCCAGAGATAGGTATGTAACCATGAGCCCCTGGATTCCCCCAGGTGTTAGGTGGCTGTGTGTGTGCGCTTTGCTCCCATCTGCAGCAAGAAAACAACTGTGCCTGTCCCTGAAGACAGCTCGATGCAGGTAAACGGAGGCTTCCCTGAGCAGTGCTGGTGGCTCAGTGACAGCAGCTCAGAGCCACCATGCCAGTGATGGCTCTATGACAGTTTCACAAGCTGTCAGTGATCGTTGTGCCTGAGTAAGCCAGCTGAAGGGTTTGGTTTTTTGGGGGGGTTGGATTTTTTTTTTTTTTTTTGGAACTGTGGGATGCATTTACAAAACTCTTTATGAGGTGAGGTTGGAAGGGGAGAGGGAGTGGAAGTGGACATGTGCCTTTATGGAGTGGGATGAAGCAGCTTTAGGAAGCAAAGGGGATTCTTTGATGCCTTTGTAAGGGATTCTGTGAATTACAAGATCAGGCAACACTAACAACCTTGGAAAAAGTAGAACAAGGTGGGTTTAGCCCTGCTGAGAGTCTGCCCCTCTTCTATTTGTGTTCCCCAACCTTCCCATTCCCCCATGACCTCCCCAGGCTCAGGCTCTCACCACAGGCACCGCATCACAGCTGCTGGGTCCGTGCTGCCATGGGGCTCCCAACCAGTCTGAGGTCTGGGGGGCTCTATGGGACTGTTTCACTCCCATCCCACAGACTGTCTGTGCCAGCTGCAGAAATCACCCCATAATTTAATTTGACTCCATCTCATGTGGTTTGGCTCTGTCTCTGCAGGAAGGAGACGTTGGTGACATTGGCAAGGAAGCACAGAAATGAATTCCACCCAGTGGTGGCAGGGAGCCCCTGTCCGCATGGTTCCTGGCACCAGCACTGGCTCTCAGTCTTCCCCTTAACTCCGTCCTTCCCGAGGAAATAAAAAGAGACATCTTGGCTCCTTTCTCTCCCAGCAAGCATCCTGGCAATGGAGGAAGGTCAGTAATGGTTTTCCCTCCCCTTCTTCTTTCCTGCTTCTGTTGTCTGGCAGGAGGAGCCCTGGCAAATCCAATTTGTTTTTTCATTTTTCATTCCTGGTGGTGCATTTGAAGCGCTAACTGGTGCCATGGGAAATGAGCTGTGGTAGAACCCCGGAGGGACACGGGTCTGGACAGGCACTGATGGATTGTGTGAGTCAGGACAATAAAGGAGTCGCTCTCTTTGTGTTTAAACCTACCGCAATATGCATTGCACACAGAGTTTTCCTGTTGGAGACATGTTTATCTGTATTACAAATATTGATGGCTCCTTGTTTGTCAAAACTCTTGCAATTTCCCTTATTAGAATAATGATAGGTAATAGAATAATAAAAGGTAATAGAAGTTCACTATATGTAGTTAAACATTTTTTCCCAAAACACCTTTTCCATCACAGGGCTGTATTTGGCTTTACCCACTTGCTTCTAGGTCATGGCTGTATTGTGCTTTGTTTTCTGATTTGTTTATTAATTTGTACCAAATTAACCTCTTCTTTTGCCATCTACCCAAGAGGTAACGAGCTTGTATGATAGTCTTTTATGGTGTCTGTTAAACACTACTTTTGAAGGAAGCTAAGCTAATGACATGGGTAATTAAACCTCACACTTCAGGATATAAGGTGATTGGTGGCAGGCTCGGGATGGCTTTATTCCCTGGCCAGTGTGGCTGTCACAGGTGCCAGGCAGTGTGTGGAGGAATGTCACCTTTCTCTGCAGCAGGGAGCTGTATGAGAAAGACTAGGGTTAGCAGGGGCTAATACATATCTATGGTCTGTCCTGGTGTGCCAGGCTCCGTGAGTGGAGGTCTGGGTGTCTCAGCAGCCCTCAGTTCCCTGAAATCTCTGTCTGAATCCTGGAAAGGGGATGCTTCTGCCTGGAGCGAGTCCCACACACTTCACTGCCAAGAAGTGTCTTGGCCAGGCCCTTGAAATTAAAGGGTGACTCTTCCTGTGTGAACATTGAAAGTCATTGTGGAATCTCTATTAGCTGACTCTTCTTGGCCAGAATTAATGTTCCTTCCAGATAGCTCTTCACCTTGCTATGCAGTTGGATGTGCTCTGTTGTTTCCTCATCCTTCCCTTGCTGGGCTGCACAGACACATAGGCACCAACATGCACCAGAAGCAGCTGTGCAGAGATCAGAGGTTGGCTGGTGCTTTGCTACCAAGAGCAGAGAGATGCCAGTGATGAGAACTTGTGGAAAAATCTTGCCCTGGAGCTTCCATTTTAAAAAATATTGCTTGGTAAATTGATAGAGATTAATTCCTAACATACAAAAGATGGAACTTCAGCATAAGAAAACAGCAAACAGATCATCAGCTGTTAGAGATGTGATAAGTTACTTGCTGGGGAAAGTGATAAATTTGTTTTCTTGCACATTTGCACACATTCCTCTTACCTCCTGCCCTCCTTCCCCAGGTAGTAAAAACTGCTTAAGGGCAGTTCCTGTGACCCAAGTGTGTCACTGACCCATGTTGGCATCAGCTGACCGGTGCTCTGCAGCTTACTTTTGCAGAGTCCAGAGTAACACCACTCCTGTTGTGGGATACTTGTATCAAGCGAGCACTATCTATAGCATCATTTAATTGTTCGAAGCAAATGAAAAAGAAATGAAAAAGAAAACCCAAGTGAAAAGATAAACTTGTAGATAAGTTTGTATTTTCTATTCTGAACAATAGATCAGAGACCTGCAGTAACAACTACATCAGCATTTATTGCGTCTCTGATCCAAAAGCTGTCTGATAAATTCCAGCTAATTTCCAGACTTGGTTTAGAACGAAGCAGCAATCTCTTCTGAACCTCTTTTATATGCCCATTTTTATTGTGAAGCTATAAAGTAATATTTTTTTTTTATGATTTGCCTTTTCGTGTCCTCCAGTGCTATGCCTTTGCTCGCCCATTAACTCCCAGCCTGGTCTGACATGCTGCAGCCTGGCTCTGTTAATACCGAAAGGCAGTACCAGGCGGTGCTTCAGGAGTCACCAGCTTAGCTTCAGAGCTGATGTGAACTGTCATACTTGCATGACAGAAGGTGTACAGCCCTGGTCAGCGGTTCCTACAACAGGCTTTCCTTGGCAAAGCCCTTCAGGCCCTATCTTCAGAGATATTCACCGGAGTGGGAATTTATATACCCTGAGGTATACATATAGATATATATATACATATATAAAGATATATGTATAACATGCACTCCTTTGGAATTGAGACCTGCCCTAGCTGAAGCTGCTAGACACTGTCCTCATAAGAACTCAACAATATTTTCTAGTAAAAATAGCTGCAGTTTTATTTTGTCATTATTTCATTACAAGTGCTTGCAGCAAGCATTTTTAGACCATATTCTGCTTTATTTTCAAGGGTTTGTTATTAATTTTGGATACTAACTCTTGTACTGTATTTTCTTAAATTATCTTGCTTTTCACAGTTATATGCCCTACACCTTTGAATTATTATTGTGATTTCAGTCAACAATTCTTACCAAGCTCTGTGTTCTTAATTGTGAGCCTCATGCATCAGTCCCGAGATTCAGGAGCCAAGTGACTTTCAGCATAGCAGCATAAGTCATAAAACCCCAAAGCTCCAGAGGCTTCCAGTTTGGAAGCCCAGCTCCCTTTTTTTCTGATTTCATATGGGAAACCCCAGCAGGACCCCCAGTCTGAGCAGAGATCAAAGGGAGCAGGAGTGATAGCTCCCCAGGAACGCTGACTGGCTCCTGGGCAAGGGCAGGGATTTGGCTGCCTAACAGTGCCCCCAGGAGTGGGAAATCCAGGGACATGAAGCCTGGATGGAAAAGCCTCCATGGAAAAGAATCAGCAGGTTATGGTCTTTCTAAGCCCAGAGCCTGCAAGCTGGTTGTTTGCAACGTTGTGTTAACCATCTCCAAAGGGCTGATGTCTCAAAACAAGCAAAACAAGACGTTTTCCTACCCCTAGCTCCCACACAGTCACCAAATATTTTCACAGGGGATTCTTCAACACTGGGAAGAAAATAGAATAAAAAGAATGAATCCTTTCAAGGACCTCGTTAATGGCCCAGGGACTGAGCTATATCCTAGGAGACAGAGCTGTCTGTCTTATACAAGAGCTGCAAAGCCCACTGGAACAGCACATGTGCCCAAGAACATGTTCATTATGACTCCATTAAGCTCTGCACTGATATACTGAAAGATAAGGACAGAGTCAGGCTAGTTGTAATTTCCCTTTCTCCCCTTACTCCTACATTTCCACACTGAAACCTGGAGTTCCCAGTCTCCACCAGGCCAGTGAACTTTTTTCAGGCAGAAAATGTGGTAGAGCAAGTGATCCTCTGTCCAAGAGAAAAATCACCTTCCTCCCCTCAGTGAGAACTGATGGAAGTGAGTGTGCTTTCATTGATATCAAATTATTTCAGTGAAGGAGATTTTGATAGTATTGATATTTTGATGTTTTTGGGGGAGGTGGGGAACCACCGTTGATGACACATCTCTAAGGACATGTAACCTAATTAACCCCACATCTCTCTCAAACAATCGGCTGAGCTGCAAATGCGATGAAGTGGTTTTAATTCCTCCCTCATATTGCTTTGCAGAGTTCCCGTAGCCTCTTTGGATCAGGTTCTGTAGTGCTGGGGGTCGGGAGTGTGTTAGCACAAGCCTCCACCTTGTGGTTATAAGCCCTGGGAGAGATGTGATAGTTTCCTTCAGCTGTATATGAAAGAGATAAAATTATAGATTAGAAAATCAGTGTGCTAGATGTCATGAAGACGGTGGCACTTTGCCTGTGATGAAGGAGGTTGTGGGAGCCCTGGACAACCAGGACATTTTGTACTGCTGGCCATTCAAAGAGCCCTGTTTGTGCTACAAACACCCTCTGCATGCAGGCTTCCATAGAAACTCCTGGAGAAAATGGGATGTCTGTGGATTGGAAGTTGGAGAATAAAATCAACACAGGATGTGGAAGCTGGAAAACAACAACTTTGCATAACCTGATGTTAATTTTGTATGTGGTGTTTTTCACATGGAGCTTAGTGTCAAGTTGATGATTTAGAAGTGGCACCATCTCAAGTTTAGCTTAGACAGAAAACCTGGACTCAGTGAAATCAAGTATAAGCATCCCTGTCCCTCACCAATAAAGAGCAGACACTTTTCAATCTAGTTATCAACTATCTCTGATCAGATCAGTAGGTTCTTGTGAAAGACTTAATACAGCCTTGTGGCCAGGTCTCAGAGAGAAAACACTTTTCTTCCTCTCATTGTGCTGCTGGTTACTAATCCCAGCAAATGGCGAAGCAATGATTTGAAATTATTTAGGCTGTTATGCCGTCATCCGTTGTGGCTTTTTTGTATCTGCTAGAAAAAAACCCTTATTTATAAGGACAGTAAAATGGCAGGTGGTAGAGGATCAGAGAGTCTCTCTTCTGAAGCATGGTAGTTTGTTACCAGTGCTGTGTCCCTAAGCTCGGGAGGGAACAACTGTTGAGACCCACTACTTATCTCTGTGTGTCTTGTGAACGTTTGTAAGTGGAATTACTAGTGTGGTGTTTCTGATGGAAGTCTTTGGCTGTGTACTACTAAGGGTGGCACAGGGTGGGAGCTCCAGTTTTGGGGATGCGATTTTACTTCCATCTGAAGTTTAGAAAGCAGAGTGTGTTCTCTGAAGCAGTCACTTCTATAGGTAATGACCAGGTCTCGCCCAACTGAAACCTCCCCATGCCATAGCAACCATCTTCCTCTCCTGGGAAATGATGGATTAAGTAATCTATGCTGCAGTGCTGCCGGCTGTAAGGTTGTAAATCGCGTGCGTGTGCTTCCAGAAATATGAAATCCGACATTGGTTTTTAAAGAACTGCTGCAATGGTAATGCTGATAAAATCTCCCTCTCTCAGGGGGTATGCGCTGAACCAAAGTCTGCTCTCAGACAGGCCCATGCATCAAGGGGAGATGAGCACACACCTCTGACAGCAGACGCTTCCCTTTAAGGGCTGCTGAGCTGAGTGAAATATCTCCTCCCGAGACATTTTGTGGTAGGTTGGCATGTTACTGTACGTGAACTATTGCTGAGGCAATTGCAGGCAAACAAAAGCCATTTAGAAATAAAATGAGAATGAAACAAATCATAGAAACAAAGCCTTTCCTTTTCAAAAGGATGCCTCTGTTCCACAGCCCTGGGTGTTGCTGTGGATCGCTCAGGAGGTGGTACAGTTCTCCATCTTTTTTGTTGACTTCAAGCAGGTGATGCTTGCTAAGGAATAGGCTGTGCTCTGAATCTGTGCCTCGTGCTAAGTGGTGGCTTCCTCTGGAAGTAAAAATGATATTTGCTACCTCCCACTTGTTGTCATCCAAGTAGTGTTGGGTCCACACTCTCTGGTCATAACAGCACAGTGATAAGGGTTTTAGTGACTTTCAAAGACTTGTTGGTTTTAGTTTTCTGGTTAGAGCAAAGCCTTGCAAGCTGTTGTACTGGTATAACTGGGGAGTCAGGGAGGGGTGCACCATGTCATCCGTGGGCCTGATGCCAGGAAGAGAACAAAATACTGACTCGAGCCCAAAGAGAAAGCGTGAAGCTTGTCTCACCCTGTAAACCTGGCTCCTTGGATGGGCACCTGGATGTGGGCTGCCTTGCAGTAGCCCATTCATCTTATGGAACAGAGTCTCCCATTCAGGTTGCCTGTTCATGGCTGTAGTGGGTTAAGCAGAGGGGAGCTAATTTTTTTTTTCCTTTTCTCCCTTCTCTTCATAAATAGCTAGCAAGAAGCTATGTTTTGGATTCCTGCTCAGGAGAAAAGCTGATACGAAGAGAACGTTTATAGTTATTGCTAGGATACCCTCAAGGACAAAATACATTTGGTCTCTCTTCTCTCTATAGACAGAGGGAGGGGGGAAAGAGACAGTCC